>JAXIVJ010014824.1:0-25000 GCA_036785665.1 Chirona hameri
GAAGCCCATCCTTCATATAGTACCTACGCCACGCATAGAACTGATCCCATAAGTCTACATAACTAAGCCCCATAGCTGAACATAAGTTCTGAACTGAGCTGTTCACAGACAGAGCTCTCGAGTACCACTCCTCACTGGCTCCACAGCGAGGGAGGATGCCAGTCACAATGACTGGTTTCCTGGACTCCTTCAACCTCTGCAGCAGGCTCCGGTACTCCGCTACTATTCTCACACTCTGCCTAGGTCCTATGTCGTTCGCCCCCCACCTGTAGTATAACTGTCTCCGGGCTACTCCTACCAAGTTCTGCCTCAATGACAGGGCCCATATCAGCTACTCTTGCCCCTGGTTTGACTATACATCTGTCCCTCTTCCCACAGAATGTTCGCCTTAAGGGCCTTACCCTTGAGTCCCCAACCACTAAATGCTGAACCTCTTCCCTGTCACTTTCAGCTGCTGACTAACGCACCGAACCTATTTGATATTGTAACCTGCGAATGTTCCCTGGGGCTGTACTGCCTGACTCTACCCTGAACTTTTGTCCATCCCTCCTGATCCCCTTCCCTCTTCCTCCTCCAGATTCTGCTACCACCCTCCATTACCCAGCACCCCTCCTCATCCTTACTGTCTGTGGCCCTAGCATTACTTTCCACAATGTTGAGTCTCCAGAAACGTGACCCTCCAACACACTTCCAAACCCCAGCCGCACTATCCACCTTTGCCTTATCCTCCTCCCTTATGCCCCTATCAGAACTACCACTGGTCCCTGATCCTGTAGGCTCCTTTTCTGACCCCCTAACCACGATCTGCGCATACGTTCCTTGGTCAGGAGCTACACCCTCCTGCAGCTCATCTCTACACCTACACTTACTTAACTGCGCCTCAAGCTCCGCTACCCTAGCCTGGAGGGCCTCTAGCTCTGCTACCTTCGCCTGCATCCTAGTCATGCTCATTTGAATACACTAGTAACTTAGGTATATAACTTAGGTACTATGCACTTTTCAATACTTTACTAACTTAACTTAACTTTTTTTTGTTTTTTGTTTGTTCTTTCTTCTTCTAAACCTTAACTAGATCTAAGTAAAGCTAGTGACACAAATCAGCTATGAGTGCACCTAATACTAGACTAAATATCTAATCCTTAAATAAACTGAATACTAAATACACCTTAATTATCCCTAATTTTCTAAAAAAATATCTACTTATCCAACCCTGCAACTAATAACACAGAAATAAGACTAAGACAATTTTGGCGCACACAAGCTAGAATGAAAAGTCCTTTAAAAAGCAAGTAAGAGGTAACAGCTAACTATGAATGCTTAAAAATAATACCTAAACGATCCACAAAACTAAATATATAATCCTTATATCTAAATCTAATGTGGTTCCTAAAAAAATACACAAAACAACAGAGCTATC
Source organism: Chirona hameri (assembly GCA_036785665.1). Lineage (NCBI taxonomy): Eukaryota > Metazoa > Arthropoda > Thecostraca > Balanomorpha > Balanidae > Chirona > Chirona hameri. Next base: position 1,418 of record JAXIVJ010014824.1, read on the forward strand.
CAACAGCTACTTAGCTTGTCTAAAGCGGGGTTCAGATTAAAATGTACGCGTTTGGCGCGTAACGATCAATCATTGGACGTCATAATGAGCAGTCTAATAAGTTCTCAATTATTTTATCCGTGTCAATTAGGTCCCATTGTATGGACACTTTGTATTTTAACATGTGTTGTGTTATCGTCGTTCCAGGCCATCCACGAGCCTGCAAGCTACGCCGGCGTCGCCAGTGCCCTCAGCCACTGTAGCATTCGACACATTCGATTACAGCTTCGGAGATGAAATCCAGAAGCGGACGTGTCCCGGCGCGCCTGCGAGGACCTTTCGGCAGCGGCAGCGCACCCGAGAGTCGCCGGTCCCGCCGCCAGCCAGCAGCCGCCCGCCCGGGGCACCGAACGGAGGTGCCGTCACAGCGACGAGGCATCCAGCGGGACATGGCGAGAACCGTTCGGGAAGTGAATGTCGGTCTCCGTGACGATTTTCTCCGCAGTCTTGTGCCGCTGCGGAGTCGCACATGGATGAACAAATATGTGCCGAGATGAGAAACGATGTGACTAGCTTACGCAAGCCGTAACAAGGCCATAAACAACGGGTTGTCTCGTTCCTGTCACCATTTCCTCACTAGATTCTAGGTTTAATACCATATATTGTTATATATTTCGAGTGCATACAAACGTATCAAGTATAATCTTACAAAAACAGAACAAACAAAACTGGCGTCCTGGATTCAAAGAGTGAAATTATAGAAAATAAATTTCCATTTAATTTGAATTGTTGCAAAATAGTGTGACGGACCCTTTCAAACATATGGTCGCCGGTCCCGCCGCCAGCATATGTTCATACTAAGAAACCAGCCAATCTTTGGATGTTGGATTAGATTAGTGTTATGAATCCAGATGTTGGATTAGTTGAATCGCGGTGGTTGCCATGGTAGCATAACCCTGCATGGCACCTCCGCTTCCGCGGGTGCGCTGCTTGACGGTATTGACGCACCGTCAATTAAGGCGAAATATGACGCTGATAACCGTCAGATCAACTGAAAATGATCCTTATTGGAAGGCGTGCAGGGTTCCATCAAAAAAATATTGGGCAAAAATTTGACTCAATTTTGCTAGAACAACCCAGATATGAATAGGTAAGGCCTTTGGCATCACAGTTATGCGTCATCTGCTGAACGAACTATGTTAGAAATGCTTGAAATTGCGACCCCGATTACCACCTATTTTCCCGTAGGCCAACATGCTAACGCCGGCTCGCTGTAGCAATGGTGACGTCACGGCTCAAGTGTTGCCAGGCAAATTGACGGGGGCCGATCGGCTCAGTCGCCTCGTTGGACCTCCAAGAACGCGTTCGGGATTCTCGCCCAGCGCTGGTGCAGCGTCGAACGCAAGTGAAAAATCTTGTAAGATTGGGCAAGAATCTGCGGAATCTTATCAGATAGGATTGTGTAGACAGTCTTATCAGGGGCGGATCCAGGGTTTTCTAAGGCAGGGGCTTCAGGCCTGAGGGCGGCATATTTCCTCGGTGACGGGGGCGGCATGGTGCCTTCCGAGGGCGGCATAATGCCTTCCGAGGGCGGCGATGTACCTTCCGAGGGCGGCATAATGCGTTGTGAGGGCGGCAAGATGTCTTCTGAGGGTGCCAGGGTGCCTTCCAAGAGTGCTACGATGCTGTTGGTAGACGCAAGGGCGCCCTGGCGGCCTCCCGAAAACGCTACGGCGCCGGGCAATCCTATACAAAAAGGGCGCCGTTGTCTAAGGCAGGGGGCTTCAGCCCTACGCCCCCCCCCCCCCCCCCCCTGGATCCACCACTGAGTCTTATACAATTTTGAAGTCTTGCAAGGATCATGTAACGCTGGTCCAGAATCCTTGCAAGATTTCAGTAGTCGCAGACCATCTTATAAGACAGCTTATAAGATGTCATCTTATATTAGTCCGCCCACGTAGCTCAGTTGGTAGAGCGTCGGGCTAGAAATTCGCCGGCCCTGGCAAGGTGGGTTCGAGTCGCTTGGCGCTCGATATTCGCACCTGACCGGGATGACCTGCGGTCGGTGGCAGCGGCCGCAAACAGGTCAGATGAAATCAGGAACTGGGCGGACCGTGTTCCAACTTCGAGCACGTAAAACATTCGCCACTAAATTCTGCCGTTTAACTGGAACTACGTCATCGGCTGGTAGGGGTCAGGGCCCACGCAACAAGCTTCGCTTAGCATATGGCTCTGATACCAGAAATCCATCCATTCAAATATTCTGATTTTTTATTAATGATTTTAATGATTGTGTTGTGGCGCGCAGCGCCGCCAAATTTGGTACAGCTATTTGGGCATCAATTACCCACATTGTGTGGACGTTTTCACCTCCGGTCACATCAAGTGACCTTACCTCAAAATATGTGTGTGGTCGTGTCAAAGCCACAGTCTGTGTCCGAGAGATTTGAAACTTGCAGGATTTCATCAGGTCATAAGTACCTACAATTCGTTTATCCCGTTGTTGGTATCGGTGACCTAAGGTCAGGTCAATTTCTTGACCTCCCAATTACAAGTAAATGGGAAAATATACAAACGCTTGCTATTCAGAGAATATTCATTGGATCAAACTAAGCAACAATTTGTGAAAAAATGTCCTCGGAACCTTTGGTGACCTCCGCATCTGTTGACCTGAACTAGAATTTGAGGACTTCAAGTGTTATTTCATTTTTCAAGAGCTTTCGATTTTGTTTTCGTTTGTCCCTAGCTATTATAGTTCCGGAGATATTTGGGGGTGTTGGAAGCGAAGTACTAAAACTGGAAAATCTGACTTTCGATGACCTCTGGTGACCTCAATATTGAGTTGAACCAAATAATACCCGAAATAACTTCCGAGTGTCCCTGTCGAGAGCTTTCGAACGTTGTTTGTTGCGTCTTTCTAGCAATTTACGTTTTCGAGTTAGAGGAGGGGGCCATTTTGACCCCCCCCCCCCCCCCCGTACCAGGGTGAAGTTGTCTCAGAGGCACACCGGGGCGCAGGTTAATACGCACACCGACGGGGGGGATATCAACCCTGATGTCCTTATCGTACTAGCATGGGCGTCGCCACCACTAGGGACACCAGGGACATTGTCCCTAGTAATTTTCAAATCCTCAAAATCTACTAAGGACTGTCCCTAGTAAAATTCGAAACTGCCTTTGCTGGGGTCATGCTGGGGACACGGGACATGTCCCTAGTAACTTTCAGATAGATAACCTCAACATCATCAAAAGTTGAAGTACACATGTACTTGAATTTTGCCAAGTAACGTTGAGACCGAGGCGAGTGGCGACGCCCTTGAAGGCACAGATTTGGCCGTACGTGGTCGCATAGGCGGATCCATGGGGGGCAAACGGGGCCATGCCCCCCCCCCCCCCCCCCCCCCCAAGACGGTCAAAGGGGGGCCAAACTATGCCCCCCCCCCAAGACAAGTCTAATGCACGCTTAAAATGTATTTTTGGAGCGTTTTTGAGCATCCTAAGAAGGAAATTTCCAGATGTTGTTTTTGTAAGTGCAAAAAAGTAAGCAAAAAATTTGACCGATGTTCGTATACTGAGCGATTCAGTTAACACTAGATAAAATAGGATTCTGCTGAGCTCATTAACATTACGCCTATGAGCGTTGCATGGAAAGAATTGAGTTAGAAATATTTCCGACCGCTCTCCCCCCCTCCCCTCCAGAGGTGAAAGTGGCCTCGGCCTTAAGGTATCAATGTGTCCCTAGTAGTTTTGAAACCGTGGCGACGCCCCTGCCGGTACTAGTATAGGCTATTGTCGATGATTCAGGCACAAGTTTTGCCTACTGACCTATATAAGGTCACCTGAGGTCATGTGAGAGTGAGCCGTGAAGTCACCATTTCTACGAGCCGGCTTTAGCATGGTGGCCTATGTGAGAATAGGTGGTATTCGGGTCGCAATTTCAAGCAATTCTAAAGCAGTTTGTTCAGCAGATGATACATAACTAAGATGCAAAGGCCTTGTCTATTCATATATAGGGTCGTTTTGTTAAAATTCAGTAAAACATTTGCAACAGAAATTGTTTTATGGAACCATGCACACATTTACAATAAGTCATGTTCAGCTTATCTGACTAATAACGTCATATTTCGCCTTTATTGACTGCGCCAATGCCGGCAATCAGCGCACCCGCGGAAGCCGAGGTGCCATGCAGGATTATGTTGCCATGGCAACCACCGCGACTCAACTAATCTAGTATCTGGCAAAGATGGTCGGTTTCTTAGCGAGGAGTATGTTTGAAATATGAAATGTCCGTCTCACTATTTTACAACAATTAAAATCAAATGGAAATTTAATTCTGTAATATTTCAATTTTAGATGTAAGATTATAATTGATATATTTTCACGCACTGGAAGTATACTAAAACAATATATAGTAGAGAATTTAGTGAGGACCTAAAAGCAGTGAGGAAATGGTGACGTGGGATCGAGACCTGTTGTTGTATGGCTTTGAATCCACCGACGAACCATGTTCAGCAAAATGAAATTGCTCGCAACTTGCTGTGTGATAAATATGGTGCCATGGAAAAGCCTGTGTTTACGGTCATCATGTCTCGCTTGTACGGGAAAGCTGAAGAGGCCCACAGTGGGCCAAGTCTTTGCAGTGTCTGGAAGTCTGGAAGTGTCTGGTCTTTAATCAAGTCATAAACACCTACAATTCTGCTATTTCGGATGATTTTTATATCGGCGACCTAAGGTGAAGTCTATTTTGTGACCTCCCAATTATAAGTCATTGGGGAAACATGAAAATGCATATAAATCCACAGGAAATGGCTAAATTTGCCCAATTTTCACCAGAGTCCCGCATCTTTTGCAAAATCCAGTGGTGAATCTACGGTTGGGCAAAATTGGCAATTTCCCCCCCCCCAAAAAAAAAATGACTGAAATTGGCGCAAGATTGAGACATTTCCTGATATAGAAGAAAATATAAGCAACTTTTACTAAGGAAAGTTAACTTTAAATCAACTATCAATGCATAAGAAAGCCAAATCTGATGCGTTTTCAGAATTGTGAGACTTTTTAGAATCCCCCCCAACCACCCTTTCTGGATCCGCCAATGCAAAGATCCATGTGGTATTTTTATCCTGTGACCTCCACGAGGTAAAATCTATTCACCCTGAGGTCATTCGTCATTTTTCTTCCATAACTTTTTACCGAACCAGTAAGGCGCCGTAGTTGGCGATGAACGAACGAACGCAAAGGAAATGTATGGTGAATTTCAACTCGATCAGAGAAGCAGTTTCTGAGATACAAATACGTGGTGCACACGTGCGCACGTGCAGAAGCACCACACTCCTGACTTGTGGGAACGTGGCGGCTGAGAGATCCCTAATCACACACCAAATTTGAACACAATCGGATCAGCAGTTGCCCCCACCCACTCCAAATTCTGTGGCGACGTTCCTGATCCAGCAACCCCCGATCTACCCCACTCTGCCGCTAATGAGCAAATGTTCAAAGGATATTTAAATTCAAGATATTCCGGAAATAATTTAAAGATACTTATTTTAGCTGGGAAATACTCGAACTTAGGAATATCATGACATTTGCATTGGATTTGTATACATGTATCACCAGGTAAGCATATTTTATTTTAATTGAATAGCTATCAAGCGAAAAATGACATGGAAATACTGAAATCAGGGTGGGCAACATTTCTAGACGGGGGGGCAAAACGGCTCACTGGGGGGGGGGGGATTTGAGTTAACATGTTAGTTAACATGTTAAAATAGGGCCTGCTATTGCCAGCAACTGATGTGTGACATGCCAAACGAGAGAAGTGCCAATTAGGTAACGGTAACGGTTCACTTCATTTGAGGCGGAATTTCACATTTCCTGCTGTATTTTTGGGTATATTTGTATCACCAACGATACTTACCAAGCTCAGCTATCTCCTGGCTCGTTTCTTCAATAGATAAACTTGCTTTTCTTGCGAATACGGACTCTTTTAAGCGGTGACGCCTTTTCTCAACGACGTGGTATACGCGACGTGGTCACTACAAATCAAGGCGTTCAGATTGTCCATAGTCAAAACACTAATGCAAACTCTCACCAGATGGCTGGTGGTGACGCAAATGGGGGGGGGGCAGCCTATCCCACAGTGCTTATATCAATACTTATACCGGCCTATCCGTTCTATGATCCGTACTTTAACACTGACAACGGCTCGACGTCCCGCTCACACTGGCGCGCGGCCGCGGTGATTTGAAGAAGAAGAAAAATATTGACATGCGCATGCGCGCACCGACTGCATCGACACCTCAGCGAGGTGTAAGTAGGAGGTAAGATGAACACATGAGCTGGCGGTGAACGGACACACGCCGCAGGTGCTGCAACTACGGGATAGACACGCCAGCCAGGTGTAGGTTGGTGGTGTAGATGAACACCTCAGCTGGCGGCAAGCAGACACACGACGCAAGTGTTGCAAATACACACCAGCCAGGTGTAGGTTGGTTGTGTAGATGGACACCTCAGCTGGCGGCGAGCAGACACACGACGCAGGTGTATTTGTCATTAACACAGCGGGCAGGTGTTCGTGAACACCTGAGCTGTGGGTATCGAACACACGATGCGGTAGTGGTCGGCACGGACACACCACGCACGTGTCTGCCATGGGTGTAGATAGCGAAGCATCAACAATGACACCCCATGCATGAGTACATTTCCAAATTAACCCCTGTGGCAGGAGTTGACACCCGGGTCGTGTGTAGCGATTGTGTGAGTGTAATAACCTTGATCCCGCTGACTCTCCCTTGATGGCACATGTGTATGGTGAAGACTCGCTGAAGAGGTACGCAAGAGACAAATGCTCCCTGCACATGGCGACCGATACGGTCTGCCATCAGGTTGTGACCACCAGACCCACCCGTGCACTGGCTGCTGGACTGAAGAAAACCGAATATGGCATTTGCTTGGACGATAGATGGATATCCGTCGAAAAATGGGCAGGTTTCTCTTTTCTCCTTCATGGCCATACAAACTACATGACAATTATTACGTCATGCATATGGTAGCTTGGATATGTAAACTATTGCGGGTGTATATGGAAGCGTTCAAAGTTGTAGCATTCAATGCTTGCACCATCCAAAACAGCACCATCCCACGCTTGCGATATCCAAATTTCGCCCGGGTAGGGGACATCGTCATCATCCAAGCTAGCAGCAGCTAAAATCGTGGAATCCAGCCACATGCAAAGTAGTGGCAGCCAAAGCTTGCGACCTCCAAAAATAGAACACCGAGGACATCTATCTTCCGGGAACTATTGGTTAAAATATCGCCCGGTAGATGTCTCACCATAGCCAGTGGTGCGACGAAACGCTAGTTGAGCGACGTCCCTGGGACACGGTGGAATGGTGTACAGTGGAACCCGTCATTGTCAGTGCCGCCGCCGCCGCCCGCGGGGCCTCAGCCGACCGCCCGGCTGCGCCGGGCTGTGCGCCCTGGCGGTAGGTAGCCTTGCCTGCTGGCGGGAGAAATGTTCGCTTCTGCTGAGCCATGGGAACCGTAGGAGCCCGTTTATTTCCTTCGTGTTTTAGCTGGGTGTGCATTGATCTGGGCATGATGATTTTAGTGAGTAGGTTTTCGGTACATATGGAGCTATGACTTCAGGGTGTTTAGCTGTTTTGCCACTTAACCCTGTTTGCAACAGGCTCCTGGCTACCCCTATTTGTAACAGGGGGGGGGGGCGGATTCCGCCCCCTCGGAGATCTCGAGATCTACTCGCCCGATTTTCAAAAATGAAACGGTGTATGGTTCCCCCAACACGATCTACATTTCTAAATAATAATAAAAAACACATTTTGGATAGGGGGGCAACAGGGGGGCAAAAACTACAAATTTTAGTGGTATTTTTGATCCAACATAGCTTTCATGTTTATCGACCGATTTTAACACAACTAATAGGAATCGATAGAGATTTAATTGGAAATTGATATATGACGGTGACTTTGAAAATTCAAAAATCATAGACGGGTGCAGGTCACTCAATATGGGGGTGAAGTAAATGCGTAATAAAACATTTTTTGATGTTGTTTTTTTTGAAAAATGAAATGGTATGTGATTGTGACATTAGACAAAACAGTTATAATCATATTTTTTGCCATAGGCGGTACCAGGTTAGGGAAAAAGGGAGGTCAAATTGGGAAAAAAATATTAACCGCAGACAAGTTGCTACCCAGCACTATAAATATGTTACTGATCGTAGATAGTTCCTTTTTGCATGTTGTACTTCATCATAGACGTATCCAGGATCCAAACTGGGGCGGCGCAAGACCTTTTGATAAGCATATTATCCGCTATTATGATACTAACTAGTCAACAGTGACTATTTCACTTACAACTTCAATTAACATTGCTTACTCCCCTGTTTACCATACCTGGACTCGCCTATTATCTTATAATCGCTTGTAGAGTAGCCTGTGGTGCGTGTTTCATCCGAAAACTGCAGTATGTTATGTCATTGTACGTCCATGCCTCTTAGTTTCCTTGCAATAATATGACCCCTTTCTTCCATTCCTGAGCGCGCCTCTGCAAAAATTGACTTTATTCTCTTTTCTGGCCTCATATGTGCATATATCATTATAAGCTAAACGTCTGTTGCGCCGTTATCGCTGGCATATCGTCATCACCATGCCAGTCACCCCTCTTGTCATGTGCCTGAACACGCCCCTGAAAATCTATATGTAATAAATTATGCAAATAATGGAAGCAGAAGCTATCTTTTACATCTTGATAGCTATAAATGCCCCTTACATTGCTCTATTGGCTTCCCGCCAAGCATTGAATACTTCCTGGAGACCCCCCCCCCCCTTTCAAGCCCCTGAAACCGCCTCTGCCATGCAATATTTATGATATTTCATTAACATTAACTATTTGAACGTGTTGCAATCACCGTAAACCGATGTAACTCCTTCATACTTGAGGCAGTTAGGAAGAAACCGTGAAGATCGCATTTCCGTATTATCGCCAAATGTCGCCTCCTAACCCACCCAAAACTGTGCCCTGAAACCGCCTCTGTTCAGGTTAGGAACTCGAAATTTTGACTCCAAATGCGGTATTCAATTCTATGAAAATTTCCAAAAATTTAATGGGCCTGCTCCCAGCCATTCTGGAGATATCTACGAAAAACATGAGGGGGGGCGGAATCCGCCCCCCATTACAAATAGGGTTAAAGGCAATAGGTCGCTTTGAAAGTTGTCTTGAAATTGTGATATACGGGGTATTTCGAGCTGAAAAGGCAAATATGGCATTTGTTTGGACGATAGATGGATGTCCGTCGAAAAATGAGCATGTTTCTCTTTTCTCCTTCATGGCCATAACAAAAATTGCGTGACAATTATGACGTCATGCATATGGTATAGCTTGTATATGGAAACTGTTGCACACAATAACGACGGACTTTAGACATATATACGCAGGCTGCGTGTAACGTAAACAACCGTTGTGGGAATCCGAAACAAGTTTCGGGGAAATGAAACTTCTTTTAAAAGGGGCCAATAGTGCTGTGTCGAAATTACTTAACGTTTGGAGCTAATTGTTTCACACAACCCATTTTTCGATCTGCTCTACAAATCTGCTACAAACCAGTCAAACGTTCTCATTGGATAGGGAACCAAGCTGGCGATTCTTCAACGTTCTTTTCCAATGTGAAGGAGCACTTTGTTTGTTTTGACCTCAGTTGACCTAAGATGACCTTGTAGGGGTCACTGAGCAACAGTTGCATAGGGTCATCAAGAATGGGCTATACAAACATGATCCTGAAGTAATTGGTCTGATGTAATGCGTATTCTCTGAATGGGAGGCATTTTCATATCTTCATATTGACATATAATGGGGAGGTCACGGAATCGACCTGACCTTAGGTCACAGATATACACAAATCTGCTGTCAATCAATATGCAATGTGTAGGTATTTAACCCTCGCCCGTGCAGCGTCCGATCAGTGCGTGACCGTGCAAGGGGGGGGGGGGGATTGGTACTACCCCCCCCCCCCCACCCCCAGTGTTTCGCCCCTAATTGGGCTAGAGCTTCGATTAAAAAACGAGCGTGTTGCTTGTCAAGAGAGTAAGCCATTGATATCCGAGTTTAAGGTCCTAGGTCATTAGATGACCTCTGAAGTCATGCCAATGACCCAAAATTCAACCAAATGGTAAATCCGTATAAAATTGAATTTAATCGAGCTAGAATCGTGAATGAGCATATCATTATGCTAAATAGATGCCAAATTTTAAATCAGCGTCACAAAATGTCATAGAAACTGCCAAATTCCATAAAGGTCATGTCGGGTCATGTCAGGTAATTTGAGGTCAGTGACCTCGGTTGATCTTTAGGGGCGCATGACCCCAGTGGAACATATAATTATGTAAAATGGATCCCATATTTGAAATCAGCGTCACAAAATGTCCTAGAAGCCAAAAAAAGTAATATGAGGTCATCGGATGTAAGTTGCCTCGGCTGGACTCTGAAAAGGTCAATGGAGGTCACAATCTCAGTGGAAACCACAACTGTCACCTGGAAACACCTGTGCATATGATCCTGAACGACAAACACTATGAAACTGCACAAATTACAAGGATGAATACTACGGGACGCCAGTTGCGCCTGACATGACCTTGAAAAACAGGTCAAAAGTCACGGGTCATGTGACCTACAACTTTAGAAATTGCAGAATATGTGTCAAATTGTTCACCAGTATGGTACTGAAAGTTTCATCGTAATCGGTTGATATTTACGCGAGTTATTTCCGAAAAACCGAGGGGGTGGCATCAACCCCCTGCACTGGCGAGGGTTAAGCCTAATTCAATTATGTGAGTTTAAAACTGCTCGGACAAACACTGTTGCCTGTGCACGACCGTTATTTTTTACGGAGATTGGGTCACTTAATGCAACCTGGTGACCTGACCTGAAGTGACCCGAAGTAAAACAAATATTGCAAAATGTGGTGCATTGAAGCCGTAACAGGTGCATGACAATTTGTTACAAAGACTAAGACAGAAAATCTGACAACAGGTTATCATGACCGATCAGTAAGCTGTTTGAACATAAATGCATCAACATAGTCTAACAATGTCACATTCACACCAATCGTTTTTGCGTTATTTAAAGGGATTATACGGGGTTTTCCCAGAATAAATGAGTTGCATAGTAAAACGTACTTATAAAGGTGGTAGAAGTCCCACGCTAGCCACATTTTCAGGGAATTTCAGGAAATTAATAAGCAATATTTTAAAAATAAACTTGTTTTGTTCCAACAACACCTGTTACCTAGTTTTTCCCATAAAATTCGATATTTTTCATGATTTTTCATGCCGATACGCCACCACCAAATTATCAACGCTATAGGCCAGAGATAAGAAAACCACAAAACCCGAACGAACAGTGTGCAGTAATAAAGAGTCCCGTAAGTTTTGAATTGCATAATCATTTTGTGATCCAGTGTAGGACTTGCAGATAATTCAAAACTTTAAAATTGATTGCTACAGATTCTAAGATGATAAATGTGGTGGACAGTAATGCCGATCAAGTACTCTTTATCTGATACAAATCTCGAAAAACGCCAAAGTTTGAATGCTGATAATTGCTGAAATAATCGACTAAATGAGCATTGTGGTCCCTGTTATATGTCTTAAACGTGTTTAAAGCTCATACAACTGCAAAAGAGTGCATTTCCTTTCAGGACGGAAACCCGTATAATCCCTTTAATGAGACAGTGCGTATTTCCCAGAAAACCCGGCTTACGTACCTATAATCAAATACACAATGCTTCCTGCTCGATAGAGACTGGTACAGTTTTGAATCATGCCGCTTGTTGCCAGTCCAATATGGACCAGTAGAATACAACTAACAGCCACTGAATCGGATCCAACGACCACCGTCGTCACATGGGTGCTCAAAATGTTCGCGTTTAAGCCGGCGATCCACTAATAAAACGTCTCTTGGGTTGGTTTTAAGGTAGTCAATTTCGGTTTGCGCGCTGTCTCTGGCCGACGTAAATTCGACCACATATCGGACGTGCGAGATGCACTGGGCTGGCTCACCGCCCGGCAACTGTACGAACTTCAATCTCTCCACCTTCTTCACAAAATTTCCCAGCTTCCCAGCTTTCGGCCAATTCTGAACTTCGTTCCAGAAGCACCCGCCAGGACGCTGATTTGGCCCTCCCGCGCGTGAGAACTACAACCGGCAAGTGTCGCTTTTTATATAGTACGGTGCAGCGGTACAACACCCTGTCTCGGGACATTCGTGACGTCTTTACCGTCATTTAAACGTAAAGTTGGCACTCTTTTACATGACATCTGATGTGCTGTGCTGGATGTGTGTGCTTGCGATCGTGTATTGTGTGTGTTCTGTTTTTCTACTCAGTGTACGCATGTGTGTCGTTGTTAACATGTATCTCATCTTTTAACCCTGATACGACGCTCAGAATAGCCGGTTGTATGTATCGGAGAGTGTTTTTACCGTAAATACAGTTTGAAGCTGTAAATTGGCATCGGTTACTCGAGGATTAACAAAACTCGTGATTCCGCCCTCCCGTCCCACCGAATTCTGGTAGCAGTTAGGTGTTGGTGAAAGATAAATATGGAGTGATGATGTGAGGGCGGCAGACCCGGGGCGGGCGGGTATCACATTACACCGTGGGAGAACGCGTCGTCGTGTCGCGACGCGCCGAGCGCCGCCGTACTATGGATCGTCCATATATTACGTAACCCTTTCTTCGGCAATATTCAACACCCTGTTGAATATTGCCGTTTTAATGTAACGCTTCGTAACGTTTCGACTGAGCCCCGTATATAATTAAGTAGCGCAAAAATGTTTGAAGTTTGAACCCCCCTCCCCTAGCCTCTGTAAAACATACAAAATCATGCTTAATGTAGCATGAACATCGTCGTGGCGGTCCAATATCTTGAATTCCAGACCCTATGCTAGTCACTCGTATCGGCTTTGTATGATTCTGTTATTGTTTCCGTTTAAGGTTCATTTTAATTGCCCAGCTTTACGATAACACCCGTGCGACCCCCTCCAGCTATGTAATATATGTGTATATATTCATATACAGACAATTATGGCATACATGACACAGGAAAGTAAACACATAGGCGGACGCGTTTCGTCATAAATGACTTCATCAGCACCATATACACAAGATGAAATAATGCACACACTCAAGAAAAGCTACACATCACAGTTTCAATCTATTCGAATTATTATTTAAATGTTCTAGAAGAATGTGATATAAAACTTGTTCTAATATACAATCATTGAGGAATTTGGGACGATTAAAACTGCTTGCTAGCTTCTTCTTGGTGTAGTATTCCTTCATCTCTGTGTTGCTTGTTATTGTTCCGTTCATGTCTGACAAATGTATTCATATACAGACAATTATGGCATATATGACACAGGAAAGCAAACACATAGGTGGACGCGTTTCGTCATAAAAGACTTCATCAGCACCATATACACAAGATGAAATAATGCAAACACGCAAGAAAAGCTATACATCACAGTTTCAATCTATTCGAATTATTGTTTGAATGTTCTAGAAGAATGTGATATAAAACTTGTTCTAATATACAATCATCCTGAATGATGTAATCGATGTCGCTAACGCAGAGAACGGTGGCGTAGTATTCCAGAAACTGAGAGGTGAGATTAACTCAGGTTACTTTTATGGAAGCACAGACACCCAAAGAATTTATCCCTATCAGACCAATCATTTTGCATGGATTCCCACGCCAGCTTACAATGTAGCTATACAGCTGAACTCATTATTTCACCTTGCATACCGAAAACTTATTCCCTGAGATCGTCTGAAGAATTCATAGAAATACTCAGAGTACGGGAGAGGCATGGCACCCTGGCATCTCTTGACGCATCTTCACTCTTTACGAATGTCCCTGTCGATCAGACGATTGATATGCTTCTTGAGAACGTGTACTCGCATGCGTCTATCCCGGCGCCACGTGTACCTAGAGCAAGAGCTAACTCAAACGTCTCTTTGAGATATGCACAAAAGACACTCTTTCCTTTTGCACCCAGACTTGCACCCAGAAGGCAAGCTTTGCCGACAGATCGATGGGGTGGCAATGGGTTCCCTTGGGGTGTCATTTGCGGAAACGTATATGGCACAGATAGAATCACTGACCTTAGAGAGCCTAGAAGAAACCTTTCACGTACTGCTGGTACACTGATGACATATTTGTTGATATTGTTGACGAGGAACAACTCATGTGCCTCAAATCCGAACTTGAAGACAAATCAATTATCAAATTCACGTTCGAAATGTCAGTAAACTACCGAATTCCATTTCTAGATGTAACAGTTGATGCTTCAAATAAAACAATCGTTGCCTCGGTTTACAGGAAACCCACTGATATTGGCAGATGTCTTAAAGGGATTATACGGGTTTCCGCCCTGAAAGTAAATGCACTCTTTTGCAGTTGTATGAGCTTTAAACACATTTAAGACATATAACAGGGACCTCAATGCTCATTTAGTCCATTATTTCAGAAATTATCAGCGTTAAAACTTGGGCGTTTTTCGGGACTAGTATCAGATGAGTACTTGATCGGCACTACTGTCCACCACTTTTATCTTAAGATCAATTTGAGAGCTTTGAATTATCTGCAAGTCACTGGATCACAAAATTATTATGCAATTCAAAACTGACGGGACTTTGTATTACTACACACTGTTCGTTGAGGTTTTGTGTTTTTGTGGTTTTCTTTTCTCTGGCCAGTCTGGCTTTTCTCAGCGTTGAGAATTTGGTGGTGGCATATTAATTTTTTGGCATGAAAATTCATGAAAAATATATAATTTTATGGGAAAACTAGGTAATTGCTGCTGTCGTTGGAACAAAACAAGTTTATTTTCTTTCAAATATTGCTTATTTTACCGGAAATATGCCATACGTGAGGTGTTTTTATTAGCATAAAAGGGATGACTGGCTCTGCCTCAGCCGGTCCTGTAGAAAATACGCGGTGGCATCACCGCGCACTTTGGAATGTCCTTACGTGCAGAAGACCCGCTCCGCCAGCCGTTACTTACAAGGAACGGCTGGCGGAGCGGCGCCTGGCCACTGCTATTACTTTCGGATCCCCTGGTCAAAACGGGACCGTCCCGTTTGGAGGCAGTGCCTCTATATTTCGGAAACCCCTGAAGTTAGGGGGTGGAAGTTTTCGAAGCTGTGTTAGGATGTCGCTCTCCCTATGTGACCAGAAAACTGTTGATCCAGTCCATCTAGAACACACCTTGGTACTTACTTAATGAGTTAACTATTATATTTATGTATTACTATTAAATTATGTATATGTTAAATTTTCAATAATAATTCATCACAATTAATAATTAATTATAGAATAAGAAATTCGTTAATTAAATCCGTTGCAGACTATGGTCACTAGCGGATCCAGGGGGAATTGCGGCCATGACTCCCCTCCAAACCACCTGAAATCGGCACAAAATTGACACATTTCCTGATATGGAAGACAATCTAAGCAACTTTTACAGAGGAAAGTTTGTTTAAAATCGGCTATCAATGCATAGCCAAGCGAAATACGATGAGTTTTCAGAATTATGTGATATTTTTGGGTGGGAATTTGCTTGGAGGTGGGGGGGGGGGATTGCGGCCATGACCCCCCTCCAAACTGCCAGAAATCGGCACAAAATTGACACATTTCCTGATATGGAAGACAATCTAAGCAACTTTTACAAAGGAAAGTTTGTTTAAAATCGGCTATCAATGCATAACCAAACGAAATACGATGAGTTTTCAGAATTATGTTATATTTTTGGGGGAATTTGGCTCCCCCCCCCCCCCCCCCCCTCCAACCACCGGTCCGGATCCGCCAATGACTATGGTAGTAGCAGTATCATCAGGTTTATCGGAATGGGCCGGTAATCGCATATCGAAACGTGGCAGCTAACGCCCATCCTCGTCGTGAGTGATTTTCTTGGCCTTAGCAACAAGTGGCGTAGTGCCAACGCAGCATCAAACTTATTTTTATAATTGCCATTAGCTTTCTCACGGTCTCGATGTGACGTTCCCATTCATGTGACTCGATGTGATGTCCATTCGCATAAACATATTCCACTGTAGCCGACTTGCGTGTTAGAGTGACAACGTCATCACCACGCTACTCCCTCCGTCTAGCGGGTTTCACTGCAACTAGTAGTTCCAATATGACCGCGCCAGACAGTTTTGGATGGCGCAAGCTTGACTGCCACGGCTTTGTGTGTGGCTGTAGCCTGTATGCCACGGTTTTGGATGCGGCGAGCACCATTTTGGATGCGGCGAGTTTGGCTCATGAAGATGTCCCCTACCCGGGCGAATTTTGGATGTCGCAAGCGTTGTTGGCAGCGGTTTTGGATGGGAAAAGCATTGAATACTACAACTTTGAACGCTTTGATAGTTCCCCACTATTGCACACAATAACGACGGACTTGAGGCATATTTACGCCGGCTGCTTGTAACGTAAACAACTGTTGTGAGGACCCCAAACAAGCTACGGGGAAATTAAACTTCTTCTAAAAGGCGCCCACTAGTCATGTGTCGAAATTACTTAGCGTAGCGAGGTAATTCTTCCACCACAACCCGTTCTTCTATCTGCTCTACAAATATGCTCTCTCAGTTCAAAATCCCATGTTAAAGGTGAACTATTCCCTTCAACCCTATTTGTAACAGGGGGCGGATTCCGCCAAGATTTTGAGTTCTTAACCTCAACAGAGGCGGTTCCAGGGCACGGTTTTGGGAGAGTTCGGCGGCGATATTTGGCGATAATACGGAAATGCGATCTTAACGGTTTCTTCCTAACTGCCTCAAGTGTGAAGGAGTTGCATCGGTTTACGGTGATTGCAGCAAGTGCAAATTAGTTGATGTTAATGAAATATCATAAAAATTGCATGGCAGAGGCGGTTTCAGGGGCTTAAAAAAGGGGTGGGGGTTTCCAAGAAGTATTCAATGCTTGGCGGGAAGCCAATAGACCGATGCAAGGAACATTTATAGCTATCAAGATGTAAAAGATAGCTTCCCCTTCCATTATTTTCATAATTGATTACATATAGAGTTGCAGGGGCGTGTGCAGGCACATGAAAAGGGGGTGACTGACATGGTGATGACGATATGCCAGCGATTACGGCGCAATAGACGGTTAACTTATAATGATATATGCACATATGAGGCCAGGAGAGGGAATATTTTGTTTGTTTGCAGAGGCGCGCTCAGGAATGGAAGAAAGGGGGTCATATTATCGCACGGAAACTAAGATGCATGGGCTACAATGACAACATACTGCAGTTTTCGGATGAAACACGCACCACAGGGTACTCTACGAACGATTATGAGATAATAGGCGAGTCCAAGTAGGGTAAAAGGGGGTAAGCAATGTGAATTGAAGTTGGAAGTGAAATAGTCACTGTTGACTAGTTAGTATCATAATAGCGGACAATATACTTATCAAAAGGTCTTGCACCTCCCCAGTTTGGATCCTGGCTGCGCCTATGATAAAGTACAATATGCAAAAAGGAACTATCTACGATCAGTAACTTATTTATAGTGCTGGGTAGCAACATGCCTGCGGTTAATATTTGTTCCGATTTTACCTCCTTTTTTTCACTAACCTGGTACCGCCCATGACGAAAAATATGATTTATAACTGTTTTGTCTGATGTCACAATAACATACCATTTCATTTATCAATAAAACAACATAACAAAATAGTTGTATTCCGCATTTACTTCACCTCCATATTGAGTGACCTGCACACGCCTATGATTTTTGATTTGCAAAAGTGATCGCCATATATCAATCTCCAACTCAATCTCTATCGATTCCCATTGGTTGTGTTAAAATCGGTTGATCAACATGACAGCTGTGTTAGATCACATATACCACTAAAATTTGTAGTTTTTGCCCCCCTGTTGCCCTATCAAAAATGTATATTTGTTATTTTTTTAGAAATATAGATCGTGTTGAGGGGAGCCAAACGCCGTTTCATTTTCGAAAATCGGACGGGTAGATCTCGAGATCTCGGGGGGCGGAATCCGCTCCCTCCTAAAATTGCTAAAATAAAATTGCTTAAAAACGGCTAAGTTTTGGGGAAAATGACCTTAGTATTTTCATCATTTCAATAACGGCCAAAGATAATGGCCATCTCAGTTCAAAACCAATACAAAGGTGAAGCATTCCCTTTAAAAGCAGATGTAGGTATGTACACTATATTGGTTAATAAATATATTGATTGACACTACCTACCCCAACTCGGAGGCGGCAATAAATTCAAGGGCACATAGTCGAAAGTCAGGGCACGGTCCAACGGGAAGGTCACCTCTCCATAGCAGTTTAGTAGGAGACTGGTGCTCCGTACTCCTCGCTGGGCGCACTGGCCGCCTTGTAGGCGGGGTAGGAGGCCGGCGGTGCTCCGTACTCCTCGATGGGCGCACTGGTCGCCTTGTAGGCGGGGTAGGCGGCCGGCGCTGCTCCGGACTCCTCGCTGGGCGCACTGGTCGCCTTGTAGGCGGGGTAGGAGGCCGGCGGTGCTCCGTACTCCTCGCTGGGTGCACTGGCCGCCTTGTATGCGGGGTAGGCGGCCGGCGGTGCTCCGTACTCCTCGCTGGGTGCACTGGTCGCCTTGTAGGCGGGGTAGGAGGCCGTCGGTGTTCCGTACTCCTCGCTGGGCGCACTGGTCGCCTTGTAGGCGGGATAGGAGGCCGGCGCAGCTCCGGACTCCTCGCTGGGCGCACTGGTCGCCTTGTAGGCGGCTGGCGGTGTTCCGTACTCCTCGCTGGGTGCACTGGTCGCCTTGTAGGAGGCCGGCAGGGCTCCGTACTGCTCGCTGGGTGCACTGGTCGCCTTGTAGGCGGGGTAGGAGGCCGGCGGTGCTCCGTACTTCTCGCTGGGTGCACTGGTCGCCTTGTAGGCGGCCGGCAGGGCTCCGTACTGCTCGCTGGGTGCACTGGTCGCCTTGTAGGAGGCCGGCAGGGCTCCGTACTGCTCGCTGGGTGCACTGGTCGCCTTGTAGGAGGCCGGCGGTGCTCCGTACTCCTCGCTGGGCGCACTGGTCGCCTTGTAGAAGGTCGGCGGTGCTCCGTACTCCTCGCTGGGTGCACTGGTCGCCTTGTAGGAGGCCGGCAGGGCTCCGTACTGCTCGCTGGGTGCACTGGTCGCCTTGTAGGCGGGGTAGGAGGCCGGCGGTGCTCCGTACTGCTCGCTGGGCCGTGCGGTGCCGACCGGCGGTGTCACCTGGCGGCTGTGCGAGAAGCGGCCGCTGGTGCCAGCCGCTGGGTACCGGGAGGAGGCCTGGTGGCGGCCGTAGCTGCCCCGCTGGATACCAGGGTGGCCGGCCGCGGCTGGCGAGGCAGCGCCGGTCTTGCCAGCCGGTCTTGGGACATGCCCGGCCCTGGTCGTGGGTCTGGCGGTGTAGCCGCTCTGGGCCCTGCTGGCCGACTTTCCGGCCTGGTCCCGTCGGTAACCAGCCTGGTACTGACTCGGCCTGGCCTCAGGAAACCGAGCCTCGCCCTCGTAGCTGACCTCAGCCACGTAGCCGCCGTCGCCGTTGACGCTGTATGTGACGGTCTGGACGCGGCCGTCCGGCAGCGCCACCTTGTAAGATCCCTCGGCGCTCGAGTCCTGCCGGGTTTCCTGGTGGCCGAACTGGTTGTCCTCGTCTACAGCCCACTGGTACGCGTACTGGGCCGGCCCACCCTGCAATAAAACACAGCCATCAGTCACTCGAAAGTGGATACCTCCCTCCGGTGTCCTGTGCTCGTCGATACCGGTTTCACAAACCTTTACTAAATACAAAGGTTTAGCTTCGCTGAATACACAAACACATGCTCAACACACTTATTTGAACATTGACAGCGGTGTTATATTTAAAGAGCGGTGTGATGTTTGTGGCTGTGGTGACGGACAGTTGGGGTCAGTCCCACCTCTGGCTGGTGTCGGGCTGTCTGTCGGACCAGCCCCCACCAGTAAAAGTTGGCAGCACTCGGGCGTTTGGGCGTTACAAACCTACTACACCATAGGGTTTCCATGTTAAATCGATGATTTTCAGACAAGGCTGGCTCGTAACCTATGGTACATATTTTAAATCCGACTTCTGGAACAGATAGCTACAAGCCTTAGCTACAACGTTTCCATTTACTATTTGTCGATATTCCGAGCGTAAAAGGGTTAAATGGGCTTGGGGGTTAACAAATATCGAAACGACCGCTGATCGCTTCCAAATGCTACTACAGGTACTGAAATATGCACTACTTCGACTACTACTTCGTAGTATAATTGAATGACCGCTTCCAAATGCTACTACATTTACTGAAATATACACTACTTCGACTACTACGTTGTATATTTGCTGGAGTTTAATTAAATAAATAAAGATATAATCTATGGAAATACAAGTTATTGATAACAAATAACTTTAATTTATAAAAGACAAAACAATTAAGATAAAAATTATGTCTTGTCTAATTCATTTGGGCGTTACATTCCTTGCTGTTCTACCCGTTGTTCTATTACCCTGTGTCGGACGGCGGCGGCCTCCCTCCTGTGCCCAGCTGAGGGCGCCGGCCCTGTCGTCGAGTACCGGCCAGAGACGGCGGCCTCCCTCCTGTGCCCAGCTGAGGGCGCCGGCCCTGACGTCGAGTACTGGCCAGAGACGGCGGCCTCCCTCCTGTGCTCAGCTGAGGGCGCCGGCGCTGACGTCGAGTACTGGTCAGAGAGGGCGGTCTCCCTCCTGTGCCCAGCTGAGGGCACCGGCCCTGACGTCGAGTACTGGCCAGAGACGGCGGCCGCCAGGGCAAGAATGATGAACACCTGCAGATGAATGGGGTATATTTAGCATGGGGAGGATCCGAAAGGCGTGTCAGGGTAGTGAGAGACAATCCTAAGAGGCGTGATGATAGCAACACGCCTGGCACACGGCATAGCACCCTGCAGCTCCACTCGGCCTGCGACACAGCTCTACATACCTTCATGTCGATCCCTGCTGTGTTCGTGTGCAGGCCGCCGTACCACAGTGACCACTGCTGCCCGCCGCCGGACACCGGGCCGCTTTATACCGCCCCCACCGCCGGCAGTTATTGGCTCCGATCTCCAGAAGCGCGGCGAAATTGCACCGGCGGAGAGCGATAGTTCACACCAGCCGCTGCTGCCTGGCGCAACTGGGCCGTGCTGCTGGGAACTGGCGGTGGCCGGAGACCTTCAGGGAGCCGCCGCCGACCGCGGTCACTGGTCAGTCACCCACGGCACGGTGACCGGCCAGTGTTGGTGACCGCCGACCAGACACTGGTCACTGGTCAGTCACCCACGGCACGGTGACCGGCCAGTGTTGGTGGCCGCCGACCAGACACTGGTCACTGGTCAGTCACCCACGGCACGGTGACCGGCCAGTGTTGGTGACCGCCGACCAGACACTGGTCACTGGTCAGTCACCCACACGGCACGGTGACCGGCCAGTGTTGGTGACCGCCGACCAGACACTGGTCACTGGTCAGTCACCCACGGCACGGTGACCGGCCAGTGTTGGTGACCGCCGACCAGACACTGGTCACTGGTCAGTCACCCACGGCACGGTGACCGGCCAGTGTTGGTGACCGCCGACCACTGGTCACTGGTCAGTCACCCACGGCACGGTGACCGGCCAGTGTTGGTGACCGCCGACCAGACACTGGTCACTGGTCAGTCACCCACGGCACGGTGACCGGCCAGTGTTGGTGACCGCCGACCAGACACTGGTCACTGGTCAGTCACCCACGGCACGGTGACCGGCCAGTGTTGGTGACCGCCGACCAGACACTGGTCACTGGTCAGTCACCCACGGTGACCGGTGTGACAGTGACAGTGACAACGTAGAATCCGTAACGGCCAATCAAGTTGCTATGGTGGGCCAATTTACAAAAGAAGTTCGACACAATCCAAGACTCATTTAATTTCGGTCGCTAATCAATTACAACTGATTTGGAACAAGCATGGCTTTGTAAAGGTTGCCCAGATTTGCTTAATAATAATAATACAAATGTGCCAATATCCTACCGAGTTCAGTCCTTTGAAGGGCACTGTCTGATGCCGCCTTGGGCGCCCTTGGACACTCCCACTATTTTGTTTTGGAAATCCACGCCCCTGGGTATTTGTCCTCTCTAGTTACCATACCAATATCAGCCGAGCATGGCGCAAACCAGAGTTCGTCGCGGGCTGGGCCGGCCCTATGGGCCATGGGCCGGGCCTGGGCTGGGTCTCAACTTTAATCCTCTGTGATTGTAATATCTTGTATGGTAGGTATCTCTCTATCAGGTACACAAAAGGAGCTTCTTGCTCTGGTAATATGTCTTTTGATTGACCTGCAATGTAATCGTTAAGTAGATTTGCCTTATCCGAGAAGCGGAAAAAGGCGTTTGATAGCTTGGTACACGATCTATCGAAAGTATTCAGTATTCTTTTAGGTCAGGTCAAAATTGAGGTCACCAGAGGTCTTCAAAGGTCAAACTTTCCAGTTTTTTTTCCTGTTTTAGAACATCGCTCCAGATATTCCCATATATCTCAGAAACGGTGCTAGTTAGAAACAAACGGAAAAAATCAAACGCCAGCCAGTTAAATTTACAATCGCTAAGGTGTCCTCAGATTTGATCTCAGGTCAATATTAAAGGCTCCAGAGGTCAAAAAGGAAAAAATGACGTTTTTTTTTGCTAAATCGTTGTTTGCTATTAACTTTTTACTTAATAAAGATAATGGAAAACTGTTTACGCCATTGTGTTTATCTTTTCAAGGCGCTTCGAATGATATACATGGTGACCTTGTTAAGTCAACTTAACAATTTGACCTCAGGTCAAGGTCAAGTGGTGACCCAAATAGGGCATGTTGCATATGGGAAGACGCATCTCGACAAGAGAAACATTTTGATGTCTGTTTTACTTCTATATCTTCATTATGTCGGGAGTTATTAACAAAAAAGTGATGGTGACCTCGCATGACCTCAAATAACCCAATAGGGGTCACTGAACACAAATTACACTTGCATCATCAAGAATATCCTATAATAACATGATCCAGAAGTAATTGGGCTAATATCATGCATATCCTTGAAATAGAAAGCATATGTATATTTCCCCATTGACTTATTATGGGGAGGTTACGAAATTGACCCGACCTTAGGTCACCGATATCAAAATTCCGAGATAATTGAATTGTAAGTTCTTATGCCCTCATGACATCCTGTAAGTTTCAAACTGATCGGTGAAAAACTCTGGCTTTGGCACAACTGTTTGACTGACTGACTGACCCCACCTCCAAAAATGTTTGCATTTTTGGAGGTGGGGTCACTTGACCTGGTCTGGTGACCTGACCTGAGATGACCCGAGGTTATTTTTTTTTCAAAGTGTGCGCAATTGATGTCCTAACAGGTGTGCCAAAACCCGGCGGCGCTGCGCGCCGCCGTTTTTTCGCTATCTTTGAAAAACCTGAGGAGGGGGGGGCGGAAATCAACCCCCCCTGCAGTGCGCGGGTTAAGTCTCGCAGATTTGCTGTTGTTTGTGTTATTCGTGTTGGTTCACAAATCAGTTGTTTAACACGCGCCCTGG
>JAXIVJ010014825.1:0-33317 GCA_036785665.1 Chirona hameri
GGTGTGGTGGGTGTGGGTGTGGTGGGTGTGGGTGTGGTGGGTGTGGGTGTGGTGGGTGTGGGTGTGGTGGGTGTGGGTGTGGTGGGTGTGGGGTGTGGTGGGTGTGGTGGGTGTGGGTGCTGGTGGGTGTGGGTGTGGTGGGTGTGGGTGTGGTGGGTGTGGTGGGTGTGGGTGTGGTGGGTGTGGGTGTGGTGGGTGTGGGTGTGGTGGGTGTGGGTGTGGTGGGTGTGTGTGTGGTGGGTGTGGGTGTGGTGGGTGTGGGTGTGGTGTGTGTGTGTGTGTGGTGGGTGTGGGTGTGGTGGGTGTTGGTGTGGTGGGTGTGGGTGTGGTGGTGTGGTGGGTGTGGTGGGTGTGGTGTGTGGTTGTGGTGGTGTGGGTGTGGTGGGTGTGGTGTGGTGGTTGTGGGTGTGGTGGGTGTGGGTGTGGTGGGTTTGGGTGTGGTGGGTGTGGGTGTGGGTGTGTGTGGGTGTGGTGTGTGTGTGTGGTGGGTGTGGGTGTGGTGGGTGTGGGTGTGGTGGTTGTGGGTGTGGTGGGTGTGGGGTGTGGTGGGTGTTGGGTGTGGTGGGGTGTGGGTGTGTGTGGTGTGTGTGTGTGTGGTGTGGTGGGTGTGGGTGTGGTGGGTGTGGTGGGTGTGGGTGTGGTGGGTGTGGGTGTGGTGGGTGTGGGTGTGGTGGGTGTGGGTGTGGTGGGTGTGGGTGTGGTGGGTGTGGGTGTGGTGGGTGTGGGTGTGGTGGGTTGTGGGTGTGGTGGGTGTGGGTGTGGTGGGTGTGGGTGTGGTGGGTGTGGGTGTGGTGGGTGTGGGTGTGTGGGTGTGGGTGTGGTGGGTGTGGGTGGTGGTGGGTGTGGTGGGTGTGGGTGTGATGGGTGTGGGTGTGGTGGGTGTGGGTGTGGTGGGTGTGGGTGTGTGGTGTGGGTGTGGTGGGTGTGGGTGTGGTGGGGTGTGGGTGTGGTGGGTGTGGGTGTGGTGGTGTGGGTGTGGGGGTGTGGGGTGTGGTGGGTTGTGGGTGTGGTGGTGTGGGTGTGGTGGGTGTGGTGGGTGTGGGGTGGGGTTGGTGGGTGTGGGTGTGGTGGGTGTGGGTGTGGTGGGTGTGGGTGTGGGTGTGGGTGTGGTGGGTGGGGTGGTGTGGGTGTGGGTGGATGTGGGTGTGGGTGGTGGTGGGTGTGGTGGGTGGGTGTGGGTGTGGTGGGTCGTGGGTGTGGTGGGTTGTGGGGTGTGGTGGGTGTGGGTGGTGGTGGGTGTGGTGGGTGTGGGTGTGGTGGGTGTGGGTGTGGTGGGTGGGTGGTGTGGTGGGGTGTGGGGTGTGGTGGGTGTGGGTGTGGTGGGTGTGGGTGTGGTGGGTGTGGGGTGTGGTGGGTGTGGGTGTGGTGGGTGTGGGTGTGGGGTGTGGTGGGTGGGTGTGGTGTGTGGGTGTGGGTGTGGTGGGTGTGGGTGTGTGTGGGTGTGGGGTGTGGATGTGGTGGGTGTGGGTGTGGTGGGTTGGGGTGTGGTGGGTGTGGGTGTGGTGGGTGTGGGTGTGGTAAGTGTGGGTGTAGTGGGTGTGGGTGTGGTGGGTGTGGGTGTGGTGGGGTGTGGGTGTGGTGGGTGTGAGTGTGGTGGGTGTGGGGTGTGGTGGGTGTGGGGTGTGGTGGGTGTGGTGGATGTGGGTGTGGTGGGTGTGGTGGGTGTGGGTGTGGTGGGTGTGGGTGTGGTGGGTGTGTGGGTGTGGGTGTGGTGGGTGTGGGTGTGGTGGGTGTGGGTGTGGTGGGTGTGGGTGTGGTGGGTGTGGGTGTGGTGGGGTGTGGGTGTGGTGGGTTGGGGTGTGGTGGGTGTGGGTGTGGTGGGTGTGGGTGTGGTGGGTGTGGGTGTGGTGGGTTGTGGTGGGTGTGGGTGTGCTGGGTGTGGGGTGTGGTGGGTGTGGGTGTGGTGGGGTGTGGGGGTGTGGTGGGTGTGGGGTGTGGTGGGTGTGGGTGTGGTGGGTGTGGGTGTGGTGGGTGTGGTGGGTGTGGGTGTGGTGGGTGTGGGTGGTGGTGGGTGTGGTGGGTGTGGGTGTGGTGGGGTGTGGGGTGTGGTGGGTGTGGGTGTGGTGGGGTGTGGGTGTGGTGGGTGTGGGTGTGGTGGGTGTGGGTGTGGTGGGTGGTGGGTGTGGTGGGTGTGGGTGGTGGAGTGTGGTGGGTGTGGGTGTGGGTGGGTGTGGGTGTGGTGGGTGTGGGTGTGGTGGGTGTGGGTGTGGTGGGTGTGGTGGGTGTGGGTGTGGTGGGTGTGGGTGGGGGTGTGGGTGTGGGGGGGTGTGGGTGTGGTGGGTGTGGGTGTGGTGGGTGGTGGGTGTGGTTGGGTGTGGGTGTGGTGGGTGTGGGGGTGTGGTGGGTGGTGGGTGTGGTGGGTGTGGGTGTGGTGGGTATGGGTGTGGTGGGGTGTGGGTGTGGTGGGTGTGGGGTGTGGTGGGTGTGGGTGTGGGGTGGGTGTGGGTGTGGTGGGTGTGGGGTGGGTGTGGGTGTGGTGGGTGTGGGTGTGGTGGGTGTGGGTGGGGTGTGGGTGTGGTGGGTGTGGGTGTGGTGGGTGTGGGTGGGTGGTGGGTGTGGGTGTGGTGGGTGTGGGTGTGGTGGTTGTGGGTGTGGTGGGGTGGTGTGTGGGTGTGGTGGGTGTGGGTGTGGTGGGTGTGGGTGTGGTGGGTGTGGGGGTGTGTGGGGTGGTGGGTGTGGGGTGTGGTGGGGTGTGGGTGTGGTGGGTGTGGGGGTGTGGTGGGGTGTGGGTGTGGTGGGTGTGGTGGGTGTGGGGTGTGGTGTGGGTGTGGTGGGTGTGGTGGGTGTGGTGTGGGGTGTGGGTGTGGTGGGTGTGGGTGTGGTGGGTGTGGGTGTGGTGTGTGGTGGTGTGGGTGTGGTGGGTTGTGGGTGTGGTGGGTGTGGTGGGTGTGGTGGGTGTGGGTGTGGTGGGTGTGGGTGTGGTGGGTGTGGGTGTGGTGGGTGTGGTCAGGGGCTAAACAAAATGTTTTCGTGGTGGTCGTCGAAATTAAGACCGGGGTTGGTGGTTGCCGTCCTGCGATATTCAAATTCATAGTGCAAAATGTGCGCAATTGGTGCCATTATACACCCTAGTGCACTATCAATACTGCCGGACTTTTTTCTGATTTCATTATTGAGCAGTACCTGAAAGCAGAAAACGGAGATGGCGATACATTGATCGGAAAATTCGACAGATAGAGCTAATTCCATTGCCGCATTGAGCGTCTCCCTGCCATCATTGGTTCGGAAAATAACTACTAACCAGGATGGGCATTGGACAAATATTGCCACCCCCGTCAATGGCGTTCGGCTGAGACCCCAATCAAAAGCAAGTTATGTCTGTACCTGATTTTGCGTTGTTCATATGCCCCTTGTGACTTCTCACAACCATCGTCACAACTTCAGCGTGGAATTCGTCACTGCACAAGTTTGGACAAGGATTCAGCGCGTCGCACATCGCACTGTACTTCCCCAGCGCCACTGGCGAGCAGCGCACGGAATGACTGAAGGGGTCAATGTGTTAAAAATAGTTGAAATAGGAATGTCGGGCCGGCCGGGCAGGAGTGACGCTGGACGGACCACCCGCTGTATCCGCCGGCCGCCGCGCCGCGGACAGGGAGGGGGCAAGAAGGAATGCCGCTTGGATGGCCGTTGGTGGCACGTGGGACCGGGGACTGGTCAGAACAATGAAAGGGTAAGACTGGAAGGGACGCGTTTGCTGATACCAGTAACTATGCCAGAAAAAGCATACTAAATATACCAGATTCAGCAGTCATTAGGACAACCGCGACAACCAAGGGTATGCGCGGTATGTCATTGGTCCCTTGTGAAAGGGTCGCCAGGAATGGTCGTCCGGACCGTCAGGACGACAGCCGTGGTTGTCTCGCCGATACAATATATAGTATATAGTGTATAGTATACCTACAGTATAGTTTGTTGCTGCGTGAGTGATTTGGAATGTAGACCCGCGCAGGTGCTAACATGAAGACGTGTTTTAGAACGAAGGCATGCGAGAAGCAGAGATCGAAACAAAAACCTATGCCTCGCACATACAGATACAGCTGAGTTAGGATAGGTGGATTGGGCTAGGGTAGACATTTAATTATTTTTGACTCGGTAACCTCGTCAGGACACCGAATGTGGTCGCCGAAATTCCATGTCCTTGGTTGCCGGTGAGGACGACAAAACGACAATATATTTTAGCCCTGGGTGTGGTGGGTGTGGTGGGTGTGGTGGGTGTGGTGGGTGTGGTGGGTGTGGGTGTGGTGGGTGTGGGTGTGGTGGGTGTGGGTGTGGTGGGCGTGGGTGTGGTGGGTTTGGGTGTGGTGAGTGTGGGTCTGGTGGGTGTGGGTGTGGTGGGTGTGGGTGTGGTGGGCGTGGGTGTGGTGGGCGTGGGTGTGGTGGGTGTGGGTGTGGTGGGTGTGGGTGTGGTGGGTGTGCGTGTGGTGGGTGTAAGTGTGGTGGGTGTGGGTGTGGTGGGTGTGGGTGTGGTGGGTGTGGGTGTGGAGGGTGTGGTGGGTGTGGGTGTGGTGGGTGTGGGTGTGGTGGGTGTGGGTGTGGTGGGTGTGGGTGTGGTGGGTGTGGGTGTGGTGGGTGTGGGTGTGGTGGGTGTGGGTGTGGTGGGTGTGGGTGTGGTGGGTGTGGGTATGGTGGGTGTGGGTGTGGTGGGTGTGGTGGGTGTGGTGGGTGTGGTGGGTGTGGGTGTGGTGGGTGTGGGTGTGGTGGGTGTGGTATGTGTGGTGGGTGTGGGTGTGGTGGGTGTGGGTGTGGTGGGTGTGGGTGTGGTGGGTGTGGGTGTGGTGGGTGTGGGTGTGGTGGGTGTGGGTGTGGTGGGTGTAGGTGTGGTGGGTATGGGTGTGGTGGGTGTGGATGTTGTTGGTGGGGGTGTGGTAGGTGTGGGTGTGGTGGGTGTGGGTGTGGTGGGTGTGGCTGTGGTAAGTGTGGTGGGTGTGGTGGGTGTGGGTGTGGTGGGTGTGGGTGTGGTGGGTGTGGGTGTGGTGGGTGTGGGTGTGGTGGGTGTGGGTGTGGTGGGTGTGGGTGTGGTGGGTGTGGGTGTGGTGGGTGTAGGTGTGGTGGGTGTGGGTGTGGGTGTGGTGGGTGTGGTAGTGGTGGGTGTGGTAGTTGTGGGTGTGGTGGGTGTGGGTGTGGTGGGTGTGGGTGTGCTGGGTGTGGGTGTGGTGGGTGTGGGTATGGTGGGTGTGGGTGTGGTGGGTGTGGCTGTGGTGGGTGTGGGTGTGGTGGGTGTGGGTGTGGTGGGTGTGGGTGTGGTGGGTGTGGGTGTGGTGGGTGTGGGTGTGGTGGGTGTGGGTGTGGTGGGTGTGGGTGTGGTGGGTGTGGGTGTGGTGGGTGTGGGT
The DNA here is from genome assembly GCA_036785665.1 of Chirona hameri. Classification (NCBI taxonomy): domain Eukaryota; kingdom Metazoa; phylum Arthropoda; class Thecostraca; order Balanomorpha; family Balanidae; genus Chirona; species Chirona hameri. The sequence continues at coordinate 5,334 of JAXIVJ010014825.1, forward strand.
GTGGTGGGTGTGGGTGTGGTGGGTGTGGGTGTGGTGGGTGTGGGTGTGGTGGGTGTGGGTGTGGTGGGTGTGGTGGGTGTGGGTGTGGTGGGTGTGGGTGTGGTGGGTGTGGGTGTGGTGGGTGTGGGTGTGGTGGGTGTGGGTGTGGTGGGTGTGGGTGTGGTGGGTGTGGGTGTGGTGGGTGTGGGTGTGGTGGGTGTGGGTGTGGTTGGTGTGGGTGTGGTGGGTGTGGGTGTGGTGGGTGTGGGTGTGGTGGGTGTGGGTGTGGTCGGTGTGGGTGTGGTGGGTGTGGTGGGTGTGGGTGTGGTGGGTGTGGGTGTGGTGGGTGTGGGTTTGGTGGGTGTGGGTGGGTGTGGGTGTGGTGGGTGTGGATGTGGTGGGTGTGGGTGTTCACTGTTCATGTATTTGCGAATCATTCCATATAAATGGCTTAATGTTCGATTCGAGTGAAAAGGATACAAGTTGGGCGATACAAACGAAAAACACGACAGACAATTTAAAACACGCATCGCACACACACACAAGAAATCGTGGTAACTATGTTAATAAAACGAACGAATTCAAGCTTTCACACACCGCCGTCACAATTTTCGAGTTGGGATTTTAGCACGGCGAGGCTCCGGGAGGCCATAACGGCCGGCGTCAGGTGGTTCCAAGACGAGGCCGCCCTATAGGAAAAAGCCCTGCGCGACATGGATAGCCGGAAAGCGGGCAGTTCTAGAGCACCAGCCACCGCGGCCCGCGTGAGGCGCTCACTCACAGCGGTGCGAGGGATGAATAGCGATCGGACCGCTGCCGGGGCGCGGGGATCGTTTAAGGCTCTGTAGACGCCGATACAGTCGCGGCGCGCAACGAGGTCGCGTATACCACGCCAGCCTAGCGACTCCACGATCGGTGAGATATGATTACGACCCTACGCACCCGAGACGATCCTTGCCGCGAAATTTATCACCTTTTGTACCCGGCTGAGGTGGCAGTCAGCGGCCCCGCCCCAGACGGAGAGGCAGTACAGTATGTGTGGGAACACGTGTGTCTGGATTAGGAGTTGGCGGGTCTCGGGTGTGAGGTGGTGACGAATTTTATTCAGACAGAACAGGATGGAGTTGCACTTTTTGACTAAATTGGAAATGTGCTCCTCCCAGGACAAGTTACGGTCCATGGTGACCCCCAGCATCTTCACGGACGGCAAGGGATTGAGTGTGTGGTTTGAGATGTTGAGCTGAAAGGATGGAGTCTTTTTAAGGGCTTGAGGAGTACCGACAAGGAGGAGCGTGGTCTTGGTGGGGTTCATCTTTAAGGAGTTGGCAGTGAAGTAGGATTGGACCGCAATGATGGTATCCTCCTGGCGGGATTTTAGTAGGGATAGGTGTGCTGGGAGGGCAGAGTCGAGGAGCTGGGTGTCGTCTGCGTAGGACACCAGACGCCCGTGAGGAAGGTACGATGCAAGGTCGTTCGTGAAGATGCTGAAGAGGAGTGGGCCCACAAGGGACCCCTGAGGGACGCCGTGGGATAAAGGAAGGGATAGTGATCCGCCTCTCACCACCTGCAGCCGACCATCGAGGTAACTCCGGAACAATCGGGGATCGATGCCGTACCACTGTAGCTTGGTCAGGAGGACACCGTGGTCAACGCTGTCAAAGGCTCTACTAAGGTCGACGGAGGTGACGGCGACGACATGTCCCGCGTCGATCCGGCGCGTCATCCATTCCACAGCGTCGACCACGGCATCCTCCGTCGAGTGGCACGGCCTGTACGCGTATTGTGAAGGCGCCAACAGGCTGTGGGAAACGAGATGCGCCGACAACTGCGTACATACAACCTTCTCGCATAATTTTGACAACACTGATAAAATCGATATCGGCCTAAAATTGCCAGGAGCATCGCGAGGCCCAGATTTATGAAGAGGGAGAACTGAGGCAATTTCCCAGTCACTTGGGAAGACGCAAGTGATGACAGAAGTGTTGACGAGATGAAGCAAGTGAGGCCCTAAGACAGCGAAACAGTTTTTCAATGCAAGTAGCGGCACACCATCGAGTCCAACAGCCCTAGAAGAGGACAGTTCTTTCAAGGCACTAGAAAGCATGGGTAAGGTCACCGGTTCTAAGACTAGCTGGGTGTGGTGGGTGTGGGTGTGGTGGGTGTGGTGGGTGTGGGTGTGGTGGGTGTGGGTGTGGTGGGTGTGGGTGTGGTGGGTGTGGGTGTGGTGGGTGTGGGTGTGGTGGGTGTGGGTGTGGTGGGTGTGGGTGTGGTGGGTGTGGGTGTGGTGGGTGTGGGTGTGGTGGGTGTGGGTGTGGTGGGTGTGGGTGTGGTGGGTGTGGGTGTGGTGGGTGTGGGTGTGGTGGGTGTGGGTGTGGTGGGTGTGGGTGTGGTTGGTGTGGTGGGTGTGGGTGTGGTGGGTGTGGGTGTGGTGGGTGTGGGTGTGGTGGGTGTGGGTGTGGTGGGTGTGGGTGTGGTGGGTGTGGGTGTGGTGGGTGTGGGTGTGGTGGGTGTGGGTGTGGTAGGTGTGGGTGTGGTGGGTGTGGGTGTGGTGGGTGTGGGTGTGGTGGGTGTGGGTGTGGTGGGTGTGGGTGTGGTGGGTGTGGGTGTGGTGGGTGTAGGTGTGGTGGGTGTGGGTGTGGTGGGTGTGGTGGGTGTGGGTGTGGTGGGTGTGGGTGTGGTGGGTGTGGGTGTAGTGGGTGTGGGTGTGGTGGGTGTGAGTGTGGTGGGTGTGGGTGTGGTGGGTGTGGGTGTGGTGGGTGTAGTGGGTGTGGGTGTGGTGAGTGTGGGTGTGGTGGGTGTGGTGGATGTGGGTGTGGTGGGTGTGGGTGTGGTGGGTGTGGGTGTGGTGGGTGTGGGTGTGGTGGGTGTGGGTGTGGTGGGTGCGTGTGTGGTGGGTGTGGGTGTGGTGGGTGTGGGTGTGGTGGGTGTGGGTGTGGTGGGTGTGGGTGTGGTGGATGTGGGTGTGGTGAGTGTGGGTGTGGTGGGTGTGGTGGGTGTGGGTGTGGTGGGTGTGGGTGTGGTGGGTGTGGTGGGTGTGGGTGTGGTGGGTGTGGGTGTGGTGGGTGTGGGTGTGGTGGGTGTGGGTGTGGTGGGTGTGGGTGTGGTGGGTGTGGGTGTGGTGGGTGTGGGTGTGGTGGGTGTGGGTGTGGTGGGTGTGGGTGTGGTGGGTGTGGGTGTGGTGGGTGTGGGTGTGGTGGGTGTGGGTGTGGTGGGTGTGGGTGTGGTGGGTGTGGGTGTGGTGGGTGTGGGTGTGGTGGGTGTGGGTGTGGTGGGTGTGGGTGTGGTGGGTGTGGGTGTGGTGGGTGTGGGTGTGGTGGGTGTGGGTGTGGTGGGTGTGGGTGTGGTGGGTGTGGGTGTGGTGGGTGTGGGTGTGGTGGGTGTGGGTGTGGGTGTGGTGGGTGTGGGTGTGGTAAGTTTGGGTGTGGTGGGTGTGGGTGTGGTGGGTGTGGGTGTGGTGGGTGTGGGTGTGGTGGGTGTGGGTGTGGTGGGTGTGGGTGTGGTGGGTGTGGGTGTGGTGGGTGTGGGTGTGGTGGGTGTGGGTGTGGTGGGTGTGGGTGTGGTGGGTGTGGGTGTGGTGGGTGTGGGTGTGGTGGGTGTGGGTGTCGTGGATGTGGGTGTGGTAAGTGTTATTGTGGGTGTGGTGGGTGTGGGTGTGGTGGGTGTGGTGGGTGTGGGTGTGGTGGATGTGGGTGTGGTGGGTGTGGGTGTTGTGGGTGTGGGTGTGGTGGGTGTGGGTGTGGTGGGTGTATGTGTGGTGGGTGTGGGTGTGGTGGGTGTGGGTGTGGTGGGTGTGGGTGTGGTGGGTGTGGGTGTGGTGGGTGTGGTGGGTGTGGGTGTGGTGGGTGTGGGTGTGGTGGGTGTGGGTGTGGTGGGTGTGGGTGTGGTGGGTGTGGGTGTGGTGGGTGTGGGTGTGGTGGGTGTGGGTTTGGTGGGTGTGGGTGTGGTGGGTGTGGGTGTGGTGGGTGTGGGTGTGGTGGGTGTGGGTGTGGTGGGTGTGGGTGTGGTGGGTGGGGGTGTGGGTGTGGTGGGTGTGGGTGTGGTGGGTGTGGGTGTGGTGGGTGTGGGTGTGGTGTGTGGGTGTGTGGTGGGTGTGGGTGTGGTGGGTGTGGTGGGTGTGGGTGTGGTGGGTGTGGGTGTGGTGGGTGTGGGTGTGAGTGTGGTGGGTGTGGTGGGTGTGGTGGGTGTGGGTGTGGTGGGTGTTGGTGTGGTGGGTGTGGGTTTGGTGGGTGTGGTGGGTGTGGTGGGTGTGGATGTGGTTGGTGTGGGTGTGGTGGGTGTGGGTGTGGTGGGTGTGGGTGTGGTGGGTGTGGGTGTGGTGGGTGTGGGTGTGGTGGGTGTGGGTGGGTGTGGGTGTGGTGGGTGTGGGTGTGGTGGGTGTGGGTGTGGTGGGTGTGGGTGTGGTGGGTGTGGGTGTGGTGGGTGTGGGTGTGGTGGGTGTGGGCGCGGTGGGTGTGGTGGGTGTGGGTGTGGTGGGTGTGGGTGTGGTGGGTGTGGGTGTGGTGGGTGTGGGTGTGGTGGGTGTGGGTGTGGTGAGTGGGGTGGGTATGGGTGTGGTGGGTGTGGGTGTGGTGGGTGTGGTGGGTGTGGGTGTGGTGGGTGTGGGTCTGGTTGGTGTGGGTGTGGTGGGTGTGGGTGTGGTGGGTGTTGGTGTGGTGGGTGTGGGTGTGGTGGGTGTGGGTGTGGTGGGTGTGGGTGTGGTGGGTGTGGGTGTGGTGGGTGTGGGTGTGGTGGGTGTGGGTGTGGTGGGTGTGGGTGTGGTGGGTGTTGGTGTGGTGGGTGTGGGTGTGGTGGATGTGGGTGTGGTGGGTGTGGGTGTGGTGGGTGTGGGTGTGGTGGGGGTGGGTGTGGTGGGTGTGGGTGTGGTGGGTGTGGGTGTGGTGGGTGTGGGTGTGGTGGGTGTGGGTGTGGTGGGTGTGGATGTGGTGGGTGTGGGTGTGGTGGGTGCGGGTGTGGTGGGTGTGGGTGTGGTGGGTGTGGGTGTGGTGGGTGTGGGTGTGGTGGGTGTGGGTGTGGTGGGTGTGGGTGTGGTGGGTGTGGGTGTGGTGGGTGTGGTGGGTGTGGGTGTGGTGGGTGTGGGTGTGGTGGGTGTGGGTGTGGTGTGTGTGGGTGTGGTGTGTGTGTTGGTGTGGTGTGTGTGGGTGTGGTGTGTGTGGGTGTGGTGTGTGTGGGTGTGGTGTGTGTGGGTGTGGTGTGTGTGGGTGTGGTGTGTGTGGGTGTGGTGTGTGTGGGTGTGGTGGGTGTGGTCAGGGCTAAAAAAAATGTTTTCGTGGTGGTCGACGAAATTAAGACCGGGGTTGGTGGTTGCCGTCCTGCGATATTCAAATTCATAGTGCAAAATGTGCGCAATTGGTGCCATTATACACCCTAGTGCACTATCAATACCGCCGGACTTTTTTCTGACTTCTATAGATTGAGCAGTACCCGAAAGCAGAAAACGGGATGGCGATACATTGATCGGAAAATTCGACACATATAGCTAATTCCATTGCCGCATTGAGCGTCTCCCTGCCATCATTGGTTCGGAAAATAATCACTAACCAGAATGGGCATTGGACAAATATTGCCACCCCCGTCAATGGCGTTCGACTGAGATCCCAATCAAAAGCGAGTTATGTCTGTACCTGATTTTGCGTTGTTCATATGCCCCTGTGACTTCCCACAACCATCGTCACAACTTCAGCGTGGAATTCGTCACTGCACAAGTTTGGACAAGGATTCAGCGCGTCGCACATCGCACTGTACTTCCCCAGCGCCACTGGCGCGCAGCGCACTGAATGACTGAAGGGGTCAATGTGTTAAAAATGGTTGAAATAGGAATGTCGGGCCGGCCGGGCAGGAGTGACGCTGGACGGACCACCCGCTGTGTCCGCCGGCCACCGCGCAGCGGACAGGGAGGGGGCAAGAAGGAATGCCGCTTGGATGGCCGTTGGTGGCACGTGGGACCGGGGGACTGGTCAGAACAATGAAAGGGTAAGACCGGAAGGGACGCGTTTGCTGATACCAGTAACTATGCCAGAAAAAGAAAACTAAATATACCAGATTCAGCAGGTATTAGGACAACCGCGACAACCAAGGGTATGCGCGGTATGTCATTGGTCCCTTGTGAAAGGGTCGCCAGGAGTGGTCGTCCGGGCCGTCCGGGCCGTCCGGACGACAGCAGTGGTTCTCTCGCCGATACAGTATATATTATATAGTGTATAGTATACCTACAGTATAGTTTGTTGCTGCATGAGTGATTTGGAATGTAGACCCGCGCAGGTGCTAACATGAAGACGTGTTTTAGGACGAAGGCATGCGAGAAGCAGAGATCGAAATAAAAACATATGCCTAGCACATACAGATACAGCTGAGATAGGATAGGTGGATTGGGCTAGGGTAGACATTTAATTATTTTTGACTCGGTAACCTCGTCAGAACACCGAATGTGGTCGCCGAAATTCCATGTCCTTGGTTGCCGGTGAGGACGACAAAACGACAATATATTTTAGCCCTGGGTGTGGTGGGTGTGGTGGGTGTGGTGGGTGTGGGTGTGGTAAATGTGGGTGTGGTGGGTGTGGGTGTGGGTGTGGTGGGTGTGGATGTGGTGGGTGTGGTGGGTGTGGTGGGTGTGGTGGGTGTGGTGGGTGTGGTGGGTGTGGTGGGTGTGGTGGGTGTGGGTGTGGTAAATGTGGGTGTGGTGGGTGTGGGTGTGGGTGTGGTGGGTGTGGGTGTGGTGGGTGTGGTGGGTGTGGTGGGTGTGGTGGGTGTGGTGGGCGTGGTGGGTGTGGGTGTGGTAAATGTGGGTGTGGTGGGTGTGGGTGTGATGGGTGTGGGTGTGGTGGGTGTGGTGGGTGTGGTGGGTATGGTGGGTGTGGGTGTGGTGGGTGTAGTGGGTGTGGGTGTGGTGGGTGTGGTGGGTGTGGTGGGTGTGGTGGGTGTGGGTGTGGTGGGTGTAGTGGGTGTGGGTGTGGTGGGTGTGGGTGTGGTGTGTGTGTGTGTGTGGTGGGTGTGGGTGTGGTGGGTGTGTGTGTGTTGGGTGTGGGTGAGGTGGGTGTGGCTGGTGTGGTGGGTGTGGGTGTGGTGGGTGTGGGTGTGGTGGGTGTGGGTGTGGTGGGTGTGGGTGTGGTGGGTGTGGGTGTGGTGGGTGTGGGTGTGGTGGGTGTGGGTGTGGTGGGTGTGGGTGTGGTGGGTGTGGGTGTGGTGGGTGTGGGTGTGGTGGGTGTGGGTGTGGTGGGTGTGGGTGTGGTGGGTGTGGGTGTGGTGGGTGTGGTGGGTGTGGGTGTGGTGGGTGTGGTATGTGTGGTGGGTGTGGGTGTGGTGGGTGTGGGTGTGGTGGGTGTGGGTGCGGTGGGTGTAGGTGTGGTGGGTATGGGTGTGGTGGGTGTGGATGTGGTTGGTGGGGGTGTGGTAGGTGTGGGTGTGGTGGGTGTGGGTGTGGTGGGTGTGGCTGTGGTAAGTGTGGTGGGTGTGGTGGGTGTGGGTGTGGTGGGTGTGGGTGTGGTGGGTGTGGGTGTGGTGGGTGTGGGTGTGGTGGGTGTGGGTGTGGTGGGTGTGGGTGTGGTGGGTGTGGGTGTGGTGGGTGTAGGTGTGGTGGGTGTGGGTGTGGGTGTGGTGGGTGTGGTAGTTGTGGGTGTGGTGGGTGTGGGTGTGGTGGGTGTGGGTGTAATGGGTGTGGGTGTGCTGGGTGTGGGTGTGGTGGGTGTGTGTGTGGTGGGTGTGGCTGTGGTGGGTGTGGGTGTGGTGGGTGTGGGTGTGGTGGGTGTGGGTGTGGTGGGTGTGGGTGTGGTGGGTGTGGGTGTGGTGGGTGTGGTGGGTGTGGGTGTGGTGGGTGTGGTGGGTGTGGGTGTGGTGGGTGTGGGTGTGGTGGGTGTGGGTGTGGTGGGTGTGGGTGTGGTGGGTGTGGTGGGTGTGAGTGTGGTGGGTGTGGGTGTGGTGGGTGTGGGTGTGGTGGGTGTGGGTGTGGTGGGTGTGGGTGTGGTTGGTGTGGGTGTGGGTGTGGTGGGTGTGGGTGTGGTGGGTGTGGGTGTGGTGGGTGTGGGTGTGGTCGGTGTGGGTGTGGTGGGTGTGGGTGTGGTGGGTGTGGGTGTGGTGGGTGTGGGTGTGGTGGGTGTGGGTTTGGTGGGTGTGGGTGTGGTGGGTGTGGTGGGTGTGGGTGTGGTGGGTGTGGATGTGGTGGGTGTGGGTGTTCCCTGTTCATGTATTTGCGAATCATTCCATATAAATGGCTTAATGTTCGATTCGAGTGAAAAGGATACAAGTTGGGCGATACAAACGAAAAACACGACAGACAATTTAAAACACGCATCGCACACACACAAGAAATCGTGGTAACTATGTTAATAAAACGAACGAATTCAAGCTTTCACACACCGCCGTCACAATTTTCGAGTTGGGATTTTAGCACGGCGAGGCTCCGGGAGGCCATAACGGCCGGCGTCAGGTGGTTCCAAGACGAGGCCGCCCTATAGGAAAAAGCCCTGCGCGACATGGATAGCCGGAAAGCGGGCAGTTCTAGAGCACCAGCCACCGCGGCCCGCGTGAGGCGCTCACTCACAGCGGTGCGAGGGATGAATAGCGATCGGACCGCTGCCGGGGCGCGGGGATCGTTTAAGGCTCTGTAGACGCCGATACAGTCGCGGCGCGCAACGAGGTCGCGTATACCACGCCAGCCTAGCGACTCCACGATCGGTGAGATAAGATCACGACCCTACGCACCCGAGACGATCCTTGCCGCGAAATTTATCACCTTTTGTACCCGGATGAGGTGGCAGTCAGCGGCCCCGCCCCAGAGGAAGAGGCAGTACAGTATGTGTGGGAACACGTGTGTCTGGATTAGGAGTTGGCGGGTCTCGGGTGTGAGGTGGTGACGAATTTTATTCAGACAGAACAGGATGGAGTTGCACTTTTTGACTAAATTGGAAATGTGCTCCTCCCAGGACAAGTTACGGTCCATGGTGACCCCCAGCATCTTCACGGACGGCAAGGGATTGAGTGTGTGGTTTGAGATGTTGAGCTGAAAGGATGGAGTCTTTTTAAGGGCTTGAGGAGTACCGACAAGGAGGAGCGTGGTCTTGGTGGGGTTCATCTTTAAGGAGTTGGCAGTGAAGTAGGATTGGACCGCAATGATGGTATCCTCCTGGCGGGATTTTAGTAGGGATAGGTGTGCTGGGAGGGCAGAGTCGAGGAGCTGGGTGTCGTCTGCGTAGGACACCAGACACCCGTGAGGAAGGTACGATGCAAGGTCGTTCGTGAAGATGCTAAAGAGGAGTGGGCCCACAAGGGACCCCTGAGGGACGCCGTGGGATAAAGGAAGGGATAGTGATCCGCCTCTCACCACCTGCAGCCGACCATCGAGGTAACTCCGGAACCATCGGGGATCGATGCCGTACCACTGTAGCTTGGTCAGGAGGACACCGTGGTCAACGCTGTCAAAGGCTCTACTAAGGTCGACGGAGGTGACGGCGACGACATGTCCCGCGTCGATCCGGCGCGTCATCCATTCCACAGCGTCGACCACGGCATCCTCCGTCGAGTGGCACGGCCTGTACGCGTATTGTGAAGGCGCCAACAGGCTGTGGGAAACGAGATGCGCCGACAACTGCGTACATACAACCTTCTCGCATAATTTTGACAACACTGATAAAATCGATATCGGCCTAAAATTGCCAGGAGCATCGCGAGGCCCAGATTTATGAAGAGGGAGAACTGAGGCAATTTCCCAGTCACTTGGGAAGACGCAAGTGATGACAGAAGTGTTGACGAGATGAAGCAAGTGAGGCCCTAAGACAGCGAAACAGTTTTTCAATGCAAGTAGCGGCACACCATCGAGTCCAACAGCCCTAGAAGAGGACAGTTCTTTCAAGGCACTAGAAAGCATGGGTAAGGTCACCGGTTCTAAGACTAGCTGGGTGTGGTGGGTGTGGGTGTGGTGGGTGTGGTGGGTGTGGGTGTGGTGGGTGTGGGTGTGGTGGGTGTGGGTGTGGTGGGTGGGGGTGTGGTGGGTGTGGGTGTGGTGGGTGTGGGTGTGGTGGGTGTGGGTGTGGTGGGTGTGGGTGTGGTGGGTGTGGGTGTGGTGAGTGTGGGTGTGGTGGGTGTGGGTGTGGTGGGTGTGGGTGGTGGGTGTGGGTGGTGGGTGTGGTTGTGGTGGGTGTGGGTGTGGTGGGTGTGGGTGTGGTGGGTGTGGGTGTCGTGGGTGTGGGTGTGGTGGGTGTGGTGGGTGTGGGTGAGGTGGGTGTAGATGTGGTGGGTGTGGGTGTGGTGGGTGTGGGTGTGGTGGGTGTGGTGGGTGTAGGTGTGGCGGGTGTGGGTGTGGTGAGTGTGGCTGTGGTGGGTGTGGTGGGTGTGGTGGGTGTGGAAGGTGTGGTGGGTGTGGTGGGTGTGGTGGGTGTGGTGGATGTGGTGGGTGTGGTGGGTGTCGTTGCGGTTGGTGTGATTGTGGTGGGTGTGGTGGGTGTGGTGGGTGTGGGTGTGGTGGGTGTGGTGGGTGTGGTGGGTGTGGTGGGTGTGGTGGGTGTGGTGGGTGTGGCGGGTGTAAGTGTGGTGTGGTGGGTGTGGTGGGTGTGGTGGGTGTGGTGGGTGTGGTGGGTGTGGGTGTGGCGGATGTGGGTGTGGGTGTGGTGGGTGTGGTGGGTGTGGGTGTGGTGGGTGTGGGTGTGGTGGGTGTGGGTGTGGTGGGTGTGGGTGTGGTGGGTGTGGGTGTGGTGGGTGTGGGTGTGGTGGGTGTGGGTGTGGTGGGTGTGGGTGTGGTGGGTGTGGGTGTGGTGGGTGTGGGTGTGGTGGGTGTGGGTGTGGTGGGTGTGGTGGGTGTGGGTGTGGTGGGTGTGGTGGGTGTGGGTGTGGTGGGTGTGGTGGTTGTGGTGGGTGTGGTGGGTGTGGTGGGTGTGGTGTGTGTGGTGGGTGTGGTGGGTGTGGTTGTGGTGGGTGTGAGTGTGGTGGATGTGGGTGTGGTGGGTGTGGTGGGAGTGGTGGGTATGGTGGGTTCGGTGGGTGTGGGTGTGGTGGGTGTGGGTGTGGTGGGTGTGGGTGTGGTGGGTGTGGGTGTGGTGGGTGTGGGTGTGGTGGGTGTGGGTGTGGTGGGTGTGGGTGTGGTGGGTGTGGGTGTGGTGGGTGTGGGTGTGGTGGGTGTGGGTGTGGTGGGTGTGGGTGTGGTGGGTGTGGGTGTGGTGGGTGTGGGTGTGGTGGGTGTGGGTGTGGTGGGTGTGGGTGTGGTGGGTGTGGGTGTGGTGGGTGTGGGTGTGGTGGGTGTGGGTGTGGTGGGTGAGGGTGTGGTGGGTCTGGGTGTGGTGGGTGTGGGTGTGGTGGGTGTGGGTGTGGTGAGTGTGGGTGTGGTGGGTGTGGGTGTGGTGGGTGTGGGTGTGGTGGGTGTGGGTGTGGTGGGTGTGGGTGTGGTGGGTGTGGGTGTGGTGGGTGTGGGTGTGGTGGGCGTGGTGGGTGTGGGTGTGGTGGGTGTGGGTGTGGTGGGTGTGGGTGTGGTGGGTGTGGGTGTGGTGGGTGTGGTGGGTGTGGGTGTGGTGGGTGTGGGTTTCGTGGGTGTGGGTGTGGTGGGTGTGGGTGTGGTGGGTGTGGGTGTGGTGGGTGTGGGTGTGGTGGGTGTGGTGGGTGTTGGTGAGGTGGATGTTGATGTGGTGGGTGTGGGTGTGGTGGGTGTGTGTGTGGTGGGTGTGGTGGGTGTGGGTGTGGGTGTGGGTGTGTTTGTGGGTGTGGGTGTGGTGGGTGTGGTGGGTGTGGTGGTTGTGGTGGGTGTGGGTGTGGATGTGGGTGTGGGTGTGGGTGTGGGTGTGGGTGTGGGTGTGGGGGTGGGTGTGGGTGTGGGTGTGGCGGTTGTGGCGGGTGTGGCGGGTGTGGCGGGTGTGGCGGGTGTGGCGGGTGTGGCGGGTGTGGCGGGTGTGGCGGGTGTGGCGGGTGTGGCGGGTGTGGTGGGTATGGTGGGTGTGGTGGGTGTGGTGGGTGTGGTGGGTGTGGTGGGTGTGGTGGGTGTGGTGGGTGTGGTGGGTGTGATGGGTGTGGTGGGTGTGGTGGGTGTGGTGGGTGTGGTGGGTGTGGTGGGTGTGGTGGGTGTGGTGGGTGTGGTGGGTGTGGGTGTTGGTGTGGTGGGTGTGGGTGTGGGTGTGGTGGGTGTGGGTGTGGGTGTGGTGGGTGTGGGTGTGGTGGGTGTGGGTGTGGTGGGTGTGGGTGTGGTGGGTGTTGGTGTGGTGGGTGTGGGTATTGGTGTGGTGGGTGTGGGTGTTGGTGTGGTGGGTGTGGGTGTGGGTGTGGTGGGTGTGGTGGGTGTGTTGGGTGTGGTGGGTGTGGTGGGTGTGGGTGTTGGTGTGGTGGGTGTGGTTGTGGGTGTGGTGGGTGTGGGTGTGGTGGGTGTTGGTGTGGTGGGTGTGGATGCTGGTGTGGTGGTTGTGGGTGTTGGTGTGGTGGGTGTGGGTGTGGTGGGTGTGGGTGTGGTGGGTGTGGGTGTGGTGGGTGTGGTGGGTGTGGTGGGTGTGGTGGGTGTGGAGGGTGTGGTGGGTGTGGTGGGTGTGGTGGGTGGGGGGGTAGTGGGTGTGGTGGGTGTGGTGGATGTGGGTGTTGGTGTGGTGGGTGTGGGTGTTGGTGTGGTGGGTGTGGGTGTTGGTGTGGTGGGTGTGGGTGTGGGTGTGGGTGTGGGTGTGGGTGTGGTGGGTGTGGTGAGTGTGGTGGGTGTGGTGGGTGTGGGTGTTGATGTGGTGGGTGTGGGTGTTGGTGTGGTGGGTGTGGGTGTTGGTGTGGTGGGTGTGGGTGTTGGTGTGGTGGGTGTGGGTCTGGTGGGTGTGGTGGGTGTGGGTGTGGTGGGTGTGGTGGGTGTGGGTGTGGTGGGTGTGGTGGGTGTGGTGGGTGTGGTGGGTGTGGTGGGTGTGAAGGGTGTGGTGGGTGTGGTGGGTGTGGTGGGTGTGGTGGGTGTGGTGGGTGGGGTGGGTGTGGGTGTAGTGGTTGTGGTGGGTGTGGTGGGTGTGGGTGTTGGTGTGGTGGGTGTGGGTGTTGGTGTGGTGGGTGTGGGTGTAGGTGTGGTGGGTGTGGGTGTGGGTGTGGTGGGTGTGGTGGGTGTGGTGGGTGTCGAGGGTGTGGTGGGTGTGGTGGGTGTGGTGGGTGTGGATGTTGGTGTGGTGGGTGTGGGTGTTGGTGTGGTGGGTGTGGGTGTTGGTGTGGTGGGTGTGGGTGTGGGTGTGGTGGGTGTGGGTGTGGTGGGTGTTGGTGTGGTGGGTGTGGGTGTTGGTGTGGTGGGTGTGGGTGTTAGTGTGGTGGGTGTGGGTGTTGGTGTGGTGGGTGTGGGTGTGGGTGTGGTGGGTGTGGTGGGTGTGGTGGGTGTGGTGGGTGTGGTGGGTGTGGTGGGTGTGGTGGGTGTGGTGGGTGTGGGTGTTGGTGTGGTGGGTGTGGGTGTTGGTGTGGTGGGTGTGGGTGTTGGTGTGGTGGGTGTGGGTGTGGGTGTGGTGGGTGTGGGTGTGGTGGGTGTGGGTGTGGTGGGTGTGGGTGTGGTGGGTGTTGGTGTGGTGGGTGTGGGTGTGGGTGTGATGGGTGTGGGTGTTGGTGTGGTGGGTGTTGGTGTGGTGGGTGTTGGTGTGGTGGGTGTTGGTGTGGTGGGTGTTGGTGTGGTTGGTGTGGTGGGTGTGGGTGTGGTGGGCGTGGGTTTGGTGGGTGTGGGTGTGGTGGGTGTGGGTGTGGTGGGTGTGGGTGTGGTGGGTGTGGGTGTGGTGGGTGTGGGTTTAGTGGGTGTGGTGGGTGTGGTGGGTGTGGGTGCGGTGGGTGTGGTGGGTGTGGTGGGTGTGGTGGGTGTGGGTTTAGTGGGTGTGGTGGGTGTGGCGGGTGTGGGTGCGGTGGGTGTGGTGGGTGTGGTGGGTGTGGTGAGTGTGGTGGGTGTGGTAGGTGTGGTAGGTGTGGTGGGTGTGGGTGTAGTGGGTGTGGTGGGTGTGGTGGGTGTGGTGGGTGTGGTGGGTGTGGTGGGTGTGGTGGGTGTGGGTGTGGTGGGTGTGGGTGTGGTGGGTGTGGATGTGGTGGGTGTGGGTGTGGTGGGTGTGGGTGTGGTGGGTGTGGGTGTGGTGGGTGTGGGTGTGGTGGGTGTGGTTGTGGTGGGTGTGGGTGTGGTGGGTGTGGGTGTGGTGGGTGTGGGTGTAGTGGGTGTGGGTGTGGTGGGTGTGGGTGTGGTGGGTGTGGGTGTGGTGGGTGTGGGTGTGGTGGGTGTGGGTGTGGTGGGTGTGGTGGTTGTGGTGGGTGTGGGTGTGGTGGGTGTGGATGTGGTGGGTGTGGTGGGTGTGGTGGGTGTGGTGGGTGTGGTGGGTGTGGTGGGTGTGGTGGGTGTGGTGGATGTGGTGGGTGTGGTTGGTGTGGTGGGTGTGGGTGTGGTGGGTGTGGGTGTAGTGGGTGTGGTGGGTGTGGTGGGTTTGGTGGGTGTGGGTGTGGTGGGTGTGGGTGTGGTGGGTGTGGTGGGTGTGGTGGGTGTGGGTGTTGGTGTGGTGGGTGTGGGTGTTGGTGTGGTGGGTGTGGGTGTGGGTGTAGTGGGTGTGGGTGTGGTGGGTGTTGGTGTGGTGGGTGTTGGTGTGGTGGGTGTGGATGTTGGTGTGGTGGGTGTGGGTGTTGGTGTGGTGGGTGTGGGTGTTGGTGTGGTGGGTTTGGGTGTGGGTGTGGTGGGTGTGGTGGGTGTGGGTGTTGGTGTGGTGGGTGTGGGTGTTGGTGTGGTGGGTGTGGGTGTTGGTGTGGTGGGTGTGGGTGTTGGTGTGGTGGGTGTGGGTGTGGGTGTGGGTGTGGTGGGCGTGGGTGTGGTGAGTGTTGGTGTGGTGGGTGTGGGTGTTGGTGTGGTTGGTGTGGGTGTGGCTGTTAGTGTGGGGGGTGTGGGTGTTGGTGTGGTGGGTGTGGGTGTTGGTGTGGTGGGTGTGGGTGTTGGTGTGGTGGGTGTGGGTGTTGGTGTGGTGGGTGTGGGTGTGGGTGTGGTGGGTGTGGGTGTGGGTGTGGTGGGTGTGGGTGTTGGTGTGGTGGGGGTGGGTGTTGGTGTGGTGGGTGTGGGTGTGGGTGTTGGTGTGGTGGGTGTGGGTGTGGGTGTTGGTGTGGTGGGTGTGGGTGTTGGTGTGGTGGGTGTGGGTGTGGGTGTGGTGGGTGTGGTGGGTGTTGGTGTGGTGGGTGTGGGTGTTGGTGTGGTGTGTGTGTGTGTGGGTGTGGTGGGTGTGGTGGGTGTTGGTGTGGTGGGTGTGGGTGTTGGTGTGGTGGGTGTGGGTGTTGGTGTGGTGGGTGTGGGTGTTGGTGTGGTGGGTGTGGGTGTGGGTGTGGTGGGTGTGGTGGGTGTGGTGAGTGTGGTGGGTGTGGTGAGTGTGGTGGGTGTGGTGGGTGTGGGTGTTGGTGTGGTGGGTGTGAGTGTTGGTGTGGTGGGTGTGGGTGTGGGTGTGGTGGGTGTGGATGTGGTGGGTGTTGGTGTGGTGGGTGTTGGTGTGGTGGGTGTGGGTGTTGGTGTGGTGGGTGTGGGTGTTGGTGTGGTGGGTGTGGGTGTTGGTGTGGTGGGTGTGGGTGTTGGTGTGGTGGGTGTGGGTGTTGGTGTGGTGGGTGTGGGTGTTGGTGTGGTGGGTGTGGGTGTTGGTGTGGTGGGTGTGGGTGTGGGTGTGATGGGTGTGTTGGGTTTGGGTGTGGTGAGTGTGTTGGGTGTGGGTGTGGTGGGTGTGGTGGGTGTGGGGGTTGGTGTGGTGGGTGTGGGTGTTGGTGTGGTGGGTGTGGGTGTGGGTGTGGTGGGTGTGGGTGTGGTGGGTGTTGGTGTGGTGGGTGTGGGTGTTGGTGTGGTGGGTGTGGGTGTTGGTGACGTGGGTGTGGGTGTTGGTGTGGTGGGTGTGGGTGTTGGTGTGGTGGGTGTGGGTGTTGGTGTGGGTGTTGGTGTGGTGGGTGTGGGTGTTGGTGTGGTGGGTGTGGGTGTTGGTGTGGTGGGTGTGGGTGTTGGTGTGGTGGGTGTGGGTGTTGGTGTGGTGGGTGTGGGTGTTGGTGTGGTGGGTGTGGGTGTGGTGGGTGTGGTGGGTGTGGTGGGTGTGGTGGGTGTGGTGGGTGTGGGTGTTGGTGTGGTGGGTGTGGGTGTTGGTGTGGTGTGTGTGGGTGTGGGTGTGGTGGGTGTGGTGGGTGTGGTGGGTGTGGTGGGTGTGGTGGGTGTGTTGGGTGTGGTGGGTGTTGGTGTGGTGGGTATTGGTGTTGGTGTGGTGGGTGTGGGTGTTCGTGTAGTGGGTGTGGGTGTGGGTGTGGTGGGTGTGGGTGTGGGTGTGGTGGGTGTGGGTGTGGTGGGTGTGGGTGTGGTGGGTGTGGGTGTGGTGGGTGTGGGTGTGGGTGTGGTGTGTGTGTGTGTGGTGTGTGTGGGTGTGGTGGGTGTCGGTGTGGTGGGTGTCGGTGTGGTGGGTGTGTGTGTGGTGGGTGTAGGTGTGGTGGGTGTGGGTGTGGTGGGTGTGGGTGTGGTGGGTGTGGGTGTGGTGGGTGTGGGTGTGGTGGGTGTGGGTGTGGGTGTGGGTGTGATGGGTGTGTTGGGTTTGGGTGTGGTGAGTGTGTTGGGTGTGGGTGTGGTGGGTATGGTGGGTGTGGTGGGTGTGGGTGTGGGTGTGGTGGGTGTGGTGGGTGTGGTGGGTGTGGGTGTGGTGGGTGTGGTGGGTGTGGTGGGTGTGAGTGTGGTGGGTGTGGTGGGTGTTGGTGTGGTGGGTGTGTGTGTTGGTGTGGTGGGTGTGGGTGTGGGTGTGGGTGTGGTGGGTGTGGGTGTGGTGGGTGTGGGTGTTGGTGTGGTGGGTGTGGGTGTTGGTGTGGGTGTTGGTGTGGTGGGTGTGGGTGTTGGTGTGGTGGGTGTGGGTGTTGGTGTGGCGGGTGTGGGTGTTGGTGTGGTGGGTGTGGGTGTTGGTGGTGGTTGTGGGTGTGGGTGTGGTGGGTGTGGGTGTGGGTGTGGTGGGTGTGGTGGGTGTGGGTGTGGTGGGTGTGGTGGGTGGGGTGGGTGTGGGTGTGGGTGTGGTGGGTGTGGTGGGCGTGGTGGGTGTGGGTGTGGTGGGTGTGGGTGTGGTGGGTGTGGGTGTGGGTGTGGTGGGTGTGGTGGGTGTGGGTGTGGTGGGTGTGGTGGGTGTGGGTGTGGGTTTGGTGGGTGTGGTGGGTGTGGTGGGTGTGGGTGTGGGTGTGGGTGTGGTGGGTGTGAGTGGTGGGGTGTGGTGTGGTGGGTGTGGTGGGTGTGGTGGGTGTGGTGGGTGTGGGTGTGGTGGGTGTGGGTGTGGTGGGTGTGGTGGGTGTGGTGGGTGTGGGTTTGGATGTGGTGGGTGTGGTGGGTGTGGTGGGTGTGGGTGGGTGTGGGTGGGTGTGGTGGGTGTGGTGGGTGTGGGTGTGGGTGTGGTGGGTGTGGTGGGTGTGGTGGGTGTGGTGGGTGTGGGTGTGGGTGTGGTGGGTGTGGTGGGTGTGGTGGGTGTGGTGGGTGTGGGTGTGGTGGTGGGTGTGGTGGGTGTGGTGGGTGTGGTGGTGGGTGTGGTGGGTGTGGTGGGTGTGGTGGGTGTGGTGGGTGTGGTGGGTGTGGTGGGTGTGGTGGGTGTGGTGGGTGTGGGTGTGGGTTTGGTGGGTGTGGTGGGTGTGGTGGGTGTGGTGGGTGTGGTGGGTGTGGTGGGTGTGGGTGTGGTGGTGGGTGTGGTGGGTGTGGTGGGTGTGGTGGGTGTGGTGGGTGTGGTGGTGGGTGTGGTGGGTGTGGTGGGTGTGGTGGGTGTGGTGGGTGTGGTGGGTGTGGTGGGTGTGGTGGGTGTGGGTGTGGTGGTGGGCGTGGTGGGTGTGGTGGGTGTGGTGGGTGTGGTGGGTGTGGTGGGTGTGGGTGTGGGTGTGGTGGGTGTGGTGGGTGTGGTGGGTGTGGTGGGTGTGGTGGGTGTGGTGGGTGTGGGTGTGGTGGGTGTGGTTGGTGTGGTGGGTGTGGTGGGTGTGGGTGTGGTGGTGGGTGTGGTGGGTGTGGTGGCTTGGGTGTGCTGGGTGTGGGTGTGGTGGTGGGTGTGGTGGGTGTGGTGGGTGTGGAGGGTGTGGTGGGTGTGGTGGGTGTGGTGGGTGTGGTGAATGTGGTGGGTGTGGTGGGTGTGGTGGGTGTGGTGGGTGTGGTGGGTGTGGGTGTGGGTTTGGTGGGTGTGGTGGGTGTGGGTGTGGGTGTGGTGGGTGTGGTGGGTGTGGTGAATGTGGTGGGTGTGGTGGGTGTGGTGGGTGTGGTGGGTGTGGGTGTGGGTTTGGTGGGTGTGGTGGGTGTGTTGGGTGTGGTGGGTGTGGTGGGTGTGGTGGGTGTGGTGGGTGTGGTGGGTGTGGTGGGTGTGGTGGGTGTGGGTGTGGGTTTGGTGGGTGTGGTGGGTGTGGTGGGTGTGGTGGGTGTGGTGGGTGTGGTGGGTGTGGTGAATGTGGTGGGTGTGGTGGGTGTGGTGGGTGTGGTGGGTGTGGTGGGTGTGGGTGTGGTGGTTTATTCAACATAGCGGTCTTGCTATGGGATCTCCACTGAGCCCGGTCACTTCATGTTTGTACATGGAATGGCTAGAAAAGCATAATTATCAGAAGATAATGGCAGTAGATATACTCTGGGTGCGGTATGTTGATGACGGTCTAGTAGTAGCACCACAAACCATGGATTTGAAGGAAAAACTTCATGAACTTAACTTAGTAGATCCTAAAATATAGTTAACTATAGAACATGAAAAACATGGCGCTAATCCTTTCCTTGACACTGCTATTGTGCGAACAGGAAATCACGTCAAATTCAAAGTATACCGGAAACCTACAAACAGAGAAGATTACGTGCACTTCTTCTCTGGACACAGCGATAGGGTAAAACGTGGGGTAGCTTTAGGGTTCTTTCTTAGAGCTCTCCGCATATGTAAAGAATATCTCGATGAGGAAATTCAGCATATCATATCATCTTTCATGAAGCTTAAATACCCAAAAGGACTACTTCTTAATCTAAAATGGAAAGCTACGATTATTCGGAACAAATCAAAGACAGCAAAGACCCGAAAGAAGGATGTTCAATATATGTCCATACCTAACTCCAAAATAGCCGTAACAATTGCGAATCACCTCGAAACGACGGGTATTAAAGTAGCACTGACAAATCAAAACGATCGAAAAATAATAGTTATTCGGTATTTACTTTAATAAAAGTCGGTTTCCGTCGTTGCGATTACAGCGACACCTGCAGTGCTATGGTGGCGCCATCTGCATGGAATGAATTCAATGTCAGGGTTCTCTCAGGAGATCATCCACTGTTCTCAACAGGTGACTGCTAAAACATCCCGCGGGTTCGATCCTCGATCGCTACAAACTTTTCTAATTCGTTGACTGCCTGATGGTCTCAGAGACATAAAATTGTCAGCTGGAGACATATTTACTCTCAACAACTAACGCGGAGACCATGTAGATGTATCAGGCTAGACCATCCACTGAAAGGTCTCGAAATGGAGACCGTGCAGGTTTCTCAGAGAAGAACATTCATCAAAAGTTCTCAAAAGTGTTTCTGAGTGTATACCAATGAGGAAAACATGGTACAGGAACTGCAGAGTCTGCCGGGCATCGGAAACAGTGAACACGTGGTACTGAAATTCAACATCACGTGTTACGCCACTCAAACCATGAGTAAGACCACAAAGTTTGCATTGAACAAAGAAAACTATAGGAGAATGGCGGACTTGCTGGAAGAAGTAGACTGGGAGCAGGTTTAAGACGCCACAGTGGATGCACACTATCATTTCTTCCGTCAACACCTCGAGGCAACCATGACGCAGTGTATGCCCACATACACGGTGGGAAGGAAGCGCAGGAACATCTATGTGAACGCAGAGGTCTTAACCCTGAAGAAGAAGAAGCAGAAACTGTGGAAGAAGTACACCCGAACCCAACCCGCCCCTGACCACCGGGCGTACGCCAAAGTGAAGAACGAACTCCGCAGCCTCACGAGGAAGTTGAGAAAGGAATTTGAACAGAATATGGCGGCAAACATCAAACAGAACCCCAAGGCGTTCTGGCAATACGCAAACACAAGGACGAAAACAAGATCAGGCATAAGCGACCTCAAGTTCCAAGATGGCTCAGACGAGATGGCAGTGACCGATCTCGATAAGGCAGAAGTGTTAGGGAAATTTTTCTCAAGCGTCTTTACCAGATAAAAAATCATCAACATTCCCGGTCTCCAAACACGGTGGGAGGGCGCGCTTCTGGAGAATGTCGACGTGACGCCGGCGCAGGTAGAGAGCAAGCTGCGTAATCTGCGCCCGACATACTCTCCTGGGCCGGACGGAATTCCCCCGAAGGTGCTGCGTGAACTTGCTTAACCTCTGAGTCGGCCACTCTCCGACATCATCAGGAAGTCCCTGGATGAAGGCAAAGTACCAGAAGACTGGAAAAAGGGAGAAGTGGTGCCTATCTTCAAGAAGGGTGCAAAAGAAGA
This sequence comes from Chirona hameri, assembly GCA_036785665.1. Classification (NCBI taxonomy): domain Eukaryota; kingdom Metazoa; phylum Arthropoda; class Thecostraca; order Balanomorpha; family Balanidae; genus Chirona; species Chirona hameri. The sequence continues at coordinate 25,678 of JAXIVJ010014825.1, forward strand.
GCCGTCCAACTATCGACCAGTGAGCCTAACATCAGTACTGTCTAAAGTATGTGAGACGCTCATCAGGGACCAGATCATGGCACACGTGACCGAGAGTGGACAGCTGAACGACCACCAGTACGGCTTCCGCCACAAGAGATCCTGCGTCTCACAGCTGCTCGCGACACTCGATGATTGGACCAAAGAGATCGAAGAGGGCCGCTCAGTTGATGTAGCCTACCTCGACTACCAGAAAACGTTTGATTCGGTAACCCATCGCCGTCTGCTAAGGAAGCTGAAGGACATGGGGATTGGGGGGAAAGTGTTGCGCTGGATCGAGGTGTTCCTCACGGGTCGGAGACAGAGGGTGGCGATCAAAGACAGCAGGTCCAGCTGGTCGCCAGTGCTGAGTGGCATACCACAGCGATCAGTACTGGGCCCAACACTCTTCCTGCTCTTCATCAACGACCTCCCCGGACACGTCAACAGCGGCATCAAGCTATTCGAGGACGACACCAAACTATACGGAAGCGTCCAGGAACAGAGTGATCGTGACCAGCTTCAGCAGGACCTCGACGCACGGACCGAGGAACGTTCGCCAAACCTACTCCATGTTTGGAGGCCAATTGGCGCAAGTGGAGGACGAGAAGGACTTGGGAGTCGTCGTGGACACCTCGCTGAAGTTCCGTAAGCAGGCGGCGGTGGCGATCGCAAAAGGAAACAGAGTCCTCGGCACAATCCGGCGCTCGTTTGAGCATATCGACCAGCAGACGCTCCCGCTGCTCTTTAAAACCCTGGTCAGACCGCTGCTCGAATATGGGAACGCTGTCTGGGGCCCGTTCAACACTGAAGACGTACGACTGGTGGAACGAGTACAACGGAGGGCTACTAAGCTTGTTCGACCAATCAGACTGCTTCCGTACGAGGACCGGCTGAGAGCCCTGCGCCTGCCGTCTCTGCAGTACAGAAGACGGCGCGGCGACCTCATTCTGATCCACCAGCTGATGAACGGCCGCATCGAACTCGATAAGCAGAAGTTCTTCCAGGACCCGCCGTCGTCAATCACACGAGGACACTCCCTGACGGTTGCCAAACCGCAAGCGCAGACCAGAGTGAGACGGAACTTCTGGTCTATCAGAGCAGTGAGCCACTGGAACGCACTTCCGGAACACGTCGTTTCATCAGCCACGACGAACCTCTTCAAGAACCGCCTGGACCACTACTGGGCGGACATCATGTACGATGCGCCAGGATAGGCGACAACACACTGAAGCCACATATGGTCAAGGAAAGCGTACCCTTTTGAATTACCCACTGAGGCATAACCACAACCAAGAGATGTAAAGAGCGGGCAAGACAGGCATCTAGTCCTCCTTATAGTCCCGTACTATAAGTACAAGTACAAGTACAAGTTAATAAAAGCTACAGGAATTTAAAGCAAGACAATAGGTCATGAAGGAGGTGCCTGACTTAACATATCACGTTATTCTAGAACATTCATATACTAATTCGAACAGATTGAAACTGTCATGTATAGCATTTCTTGCGTGTGTGCATTATTTCATCTTGTGCATATGGTGCTGATGAGGTCTTTTATGACGAAACGCGTCCACCTATTTGTTTGCTTTCCTGTGACATATATGCCATAATTGTCTGTGTATTCATACATTTGTCAGACATGAACGGAACAACAACAAGCAACACATAGATGAAGGAATACTACACCAGGAAGAAGCTAGCAAGCAGTTTCAATCGTCTCAAATTCCTCAATGATTGTATATTAAAACAAGTTTTGCCAAAGTCAGCTCCTCAACAACTTAAAAGTAAAGATCATCCATTTAGCGCTTCAGCTCGCTGTTATTTAGACGAAGCTTGTAATGAATTAAAATAAAACATATGTGCTACGAGATGAGCAAAAAGGAGTACGTATCCCAGCAAAGCTACGAAGGAAACTTAACGAATTCAACGACCAACAGCAAACTAGGCTCAAACGCAAGTTGAAAACGCTCTGCGAGTGCAGTTTTTTGAAAGAAGCAGGTAATGTTGACATTATTACTAATTTGTCATCACGAACTCTCTGCGGTGATGAAAAGGAGGCTTTGGCACTCGGACTGAAGTTTGATTCAGGGAAGGACAAACGCACTTACATGGAGCATGTAAATCGTAATTATAAGTGGAGTGAAGATGATATAGAAAAAGGTTTCATACAAGGAATACTGTTGTGCTGTAAGGCATTGGCTGACCAAGAACCAGATAAGCTACCTAGACGGTATATGGAACGGTATATACCTAGACGGTATATGGTGGGTGTGGGTGTGGGTGTGGGTGTGGGTGTGGGTGTGTGTGTGGGTGTGGGTGTGGGTGTGGGTGTGGGTGTGGGTGTGGGTGTGGGTGTGTGTGTGTGTGTGTGGGTGTGGGTGTGGGTGTGGGTGTGGGTGTGGGTGTGGGTGTGGGTGTGGGTGTGGGTGTGGGTGTGGGTGTGGGTGTGTGGGTGTGGGTCTGGTGTGTGTGTGTGTGTGTGTGTGTGTGTGTGTGTGTGTGTGTGTGTGCGTGCGTGCGTGCGTGTGTGTGTGTGTGTGTATGTGTGTGTGTGTGTGTGTGTGTGTGTGTGTGTGTGTGTGTGTGTGTTGTGTGTGTGTGTGTGTGTGTGTGTGTGTGTGTGTGTGTGTGTGTGTGTGTGTGTGTGTGTGTGTGTGTGTGTGTGTGTGTGTGTGTGTGTGTGTGTGTGTGTGTGTGTGTGTGTGTGTGTGTGTGTGTGTGTGTGTGTGTGTGTGTGTGTGTGTGTGTGTGTGGTGTGTGTGTGTGTGTGTGTGTGTGTGTGTGTGTGTGTGTGTGTGTGTGATGTTTTCAATTTGACCTGCACGATTGTGTGAGTGACTGTGTTACACATCCACCTGACCATTCGACCTTCTTTTATCTTCTGACGACAGGTGGTAACAGCAACACGCGTGTTGTGGATCGCCTTAAATAAACGTCTCAGTCTGAGTCTGAGTCTGGGTCTGAGTCTGGGTCTGAGTCTGAGTCTGAGTCTGGGTCTGAGTCTGAGTCTGAGTCTGAGTCTGAGTCTGAGTCTGGGTCTGAGTCTGAGTCTGAGTCTGAGTCTGAGTATGAGTCTGAGTCTGAGTCTGAGTCTGAGTATGGTCTGAGTCTGAGTCTGAGTCTGGGTCTGAGTCTGAGTCTGAGTCTGAGTCTGAGTCTGAGTATGAGCTCAATACATGTTTCCATAACTATTGAATAGTGATAATTTCGCCTGAATCCAGTAATTTATTTCTTGGAATTTATAATATACAAGATACCAAAACTTCGTAGAAACCTATTTGGAACTTTTCAGAAACTTTTCAGCACAATAATCCTTCGTGAAACGGCTATTAGCCGTTTTCACGAAGGATTATTGCGCTGAAAATAAAATAGAGGTTTCTGAGAAGTTTTGGTATAGAAGTCTTAGTATAATTATACATAACAAGAAATAAATGACTGTTTTAGGCGATATTATCACTATTCAATAGAACTATTGACAAAAATGAAGAATGCAAAATAGAAATGGAACTAAAAATGTCATTTTTATTTGCGCGCAATTTGGTGGTTTGGCCTCCAAAGCCTAGTTCATCTATACAACTGTTCCGTCAAGTAGCACCCTGACGTGACGTCATAACAGGGAAAAGGGCATATCGCCAACTTTGACCGCCGATGCCTCGTGACTGTACCTAGTATATAAGGTCTTGGACAGACCTGTGATCTATGACGCTGCCAGATTTATTAACGAGTATGGCGGTATGCTAAACTGAACGAACGGACTCTAGACGCATATGTACTTTAAAAAAAATTGTATCATAAACTTGTTATGAGCTCAATACATGTTTACCATAACTTATAACTTTATAAGTTATGAAAACATGTATTGAGCTCATAACAAGTTTATCATACAAAATTGTTTTTTTTTAAAGAATATATGCGTCTAGAGCCCATTCGTTCGATGCGCCAAAACGACGGAAAGATTCTGGCGCCATTTTCGGGTCAAGCGATGGCACGTGCCAAGTGCCAAAAACTGGGCGCCTTTTTTGGTCGCCTCCCCAGGTCACACGGTTGGTGACACAGACTTGATACTCGCAGGTCACGTGTGCGGTAAAGCGGAAGCAATTCCAGTGGGGTCGCCGACCACGAGGGGAGGGGGGGGGGGCAAAATATACCTCCCAGGGGGTAAAACCAAATTACGATTTTGACGCCAAGGCAATGCCCCGATCGCATTGTCGGCCACTAGTGGATATAGAAGGGAGCAGCGGGCAATAGAAGGACGTACCCGGTCAATAACAGGCACAGAGGTATTGCGGTAGGGCATGTCAGTCGGGAAACATTCGATGCGACGCGAACAGTTCCCGGCACTGAACGTTGGTCTGTCAGATATATAATACACAATGCGTAGCAAACTGTACCAAACTGAACTAACTGAGCCACAACACTAGGCAATAAACGCTAAAATCCGACACCAGTGATACAGTATCAGGCGACACATTTAAATTATAATAACGAATATCCGTCTCTCCTCCAAAACTTTCCACGTCACACCTCATTTAACCCAATCCAGAGAATCTGCACCGACCGCTGACCAGCCGTACTCAGAGCACGTCAGGACCTGCACCTCCGACGAGCCCCGACGAGCCCCGCCGTGCCCCGCCGTGCTCCGCCGTGGCGTGCCGTGACGTGCTCGGCCGGGCGGCCCCGCCGACGACCCGCCGCTCCGGCCGGCCGCGACCCGCACCGAACAAAGAGAAAACCGTCCTCGCCTGGGGAGGGGCGCCCCCCCGTCCCGTATTTGTATCCGTCAACTCGTCACTCAATTGATGTTTCATCCTGGAAAAGGTGTCATCATCATGAACTAGTCGTAAATGTAAGACTGGGCCGCAATTGTTGTCCCTGCGGCTTCAGCTGCCCGGCCGCGAAGGCGGGTCAGCAGGCGAAGCGTTGGCGATCGTTACGGAACAAATATATTCCGAGAGACGAATTGGCCAGAGTTCCATATATTCCTGTACATTTTCCGAAATCAGATCATGTTTGCTTATGCTTCCTGTGGAGTTTGTACAATGCACGTTGCAATGCATGCGGTTTCGGAGTCGCAGAGTCATAAGCTATCCTGTTTGCCTCAATTGGCTCATCGCCCAGTAGCAGAACATTGAAATATCGAAAATTGGGCCGTATCTGATTATCTATCATTCCTGGCTATCAATTATCATCACATCGTATACATTTATCCTTCCTACGTCCTTGTCCAATACAGGTACATGCCCAGGAAAATTATTTAATTTTAAGCAAGTGGCGAATCTACGGTTGGGCAAAATGAGCAATTGCCACCCCCCCCCCCCCCCCCCCCCGCCAAACTGCCTGAAATCGGCGCAAAATTGACACATTACCTGATATAGAAGCAAATCTAAGCAACTTTTATTAAGGGAAGTTTGCTTTAAATCAGCTATCAATGCATAAGCAAGCGAAATCCGATGAGTTTTTAGAATTATGTGAGGTCTTTTTGGAGTTTTGCCCCAACCCCAAAATCCGTTTTGGATCCGCAGCTGATTTTAAGTACAAAGTCTCTGGGTTGATATCTGCTTGAATCCAAATAAGACATCGATAAAACGCCAGAATGTACTTGTGGAAGTCTTTGCACAAAGCCGTGTGGCGACATGCACAACAATAGTCAGGCGGCAAAATTGGCAGACAGACTCATGAAAGACAGGCTAAGCGATACAGTATCTTTTAAACACTTTTATGTGCCGGTATGTGTTTATTTGTATCGATTATTTCCAGATTTATTTTTTGCTACCCAACATTTTATCTTTACACTCTGATATCTTCGCTCGTGGTTGAAATAAAACTCTGATACCTCTACACAGATGAGTTACACTATGTTCCTTTCCATATCAGCCAAAATTACAACATTTCATGCCCGCAATTTTCCATTTTGAGCACTTGAAAAAAATTACAAACACAGATGCAGCGGTACCTGGCCGCCACGTTTGATGCTGGCGGCGTCGGCGTCAGGGCATGCTCTTCGCGGTCCGCCAAATGGATTTATAAAGGGCGCGCGAAGCCCGCTGTTTACATTCGACTTCCGCCGCTCCGTGTGTTCACGTCGCTCCGTGCTGTGCCTTCTACGCCATGGCTGACTCGCCTCCCGCCACGCCCGCCAAGAAGGGACGCAAGCCAAAGGACGGAGCCAAGAAGGCCAAGTCGAACCGGGCCTCCGACCATGGAGCTCGTGATCGAGGCGATCGAGGAGGACAGGGACCCGAAGGGAACCTCTGTGATGGCCATCAAGAAGCACATCATGGCCAACCACAAGGTGAAGTCTGCGCAGTTCCTGAACCACATGCTCCGGAGGGCGTTCGAGGCTGGACTTGCTGACGGTCAGCTGCTCCGACCAAGGGCCAGGCCGAGTCCCACCTTCTCATGGGGCGGTACCGTCTCGCCGCCATGGGGAAGATTCCAAAGGCAGCATCGCCCAAGGCGAAGAAGGCGGCCAAGTCTCCCGCCAAGAAGGCGGGAGACTTGGCCGCCCCTGAAGAAACCGGCAGCCGCGGCCAAGAAGGCCAAGTCTCCGAAGAAGCCGGCAGCGAAGAAGAGCACCAAGAAGGCTGCGAAGAAGACATAGCGTTTTGGTAACGCTTCAGCAGTGTACAAACTCAGTGTATGTATAACTTGTCATTCATCGCGCAGATGCAGTTTGTAATACTTTATTGAGCGTGCGAAGCGAGTCTGTTTGCCGGGGATCTCGCCCGTTGTTAGTGCTCGATAATCGAGTGAATATCGCAGCCAGTGTTTGCTGCTTATGGTTGTCTCATCCATCGCACCTAATCATGAATACATATTGATAAAAGAGGAATGTGTTTGTGGGAATCTGAAGGGTCGAATATTGGTGGAAGCTCGTGCAGCCTGACAGAAAAATCGCTGCAATTATCTTCATATTTTCTATGTATTTTTCAAAGTGGAATTTATTCCTACAATCCTAATTTATCTTGTACGTGAAGCCGACGTTTTAGATGCCAGTCGGGTTTTCACGAAGTTTTCACAGATTACTTACTCATTACACATAAGCAATAAATAACTAGTCCAAAATAGAGCAAACAACTACATCCTCTGGGAGTATGGGACATCTAAGCGAGAAGCCCTCGTCGTTGACGATTGGCTTTCACAGCACAGCGACTATGAGGTCAACGGTACAGGCTGCTGTCCTCGCTTATATATTTATTTTCCACCCGGGCGATTCTAAGATCTAACATTTCTGGGTCGGGAGACGACCTCCGGCAATTTAGGCCTGGGAAGAAAGTTACGTTAATCCGGTTTATGTGAACGCGGTATAGAGGAAAACAACAGGAGAGGGTCTATACGTAAGCTCATTCGTTGCAATTCAAATATAAACTAAGCTTAGCACATGGTATTTCATTCTTACACTTGGAGACGGGTCAGCGTCATTGCCAGGGTAGAACTTGCTCTGTCTGACCCGCAGCGACCGCTGATTATGTAACATGTAACTATGTAAGCTATGTGGATATATAGCTATGTCACATACGAATAGGTCAACAAATATTAAACATAGTATATGTAAGAGTATCTTTGTGTATTCTCGTGCTCAAACAGCAGTTTTTAAATAGACTAACAATCTTTTGAGGCTC
>JAXIVJ010014826.1:0-33316 GCA_036785665.1 Chirona hameri
AGGTGGACGATGTTGAGGTGGAAAGCGTGAAGGCGGCGTACCATCGACACCGCTATTACTCTGCACATCACAGAGTTTGAAGGCTCGATATCATGCCCGCGCAACTGCTGTTTAAAATCGCAAATGTGGTGGTGACAATGTGCTTACATTAATTTCATAGAGGACAGGTTGTAGCCCTGCTGGTTTGGAACTAGTTTAGTCGTGTTTGAAACGCCACTCATTATCGCGTGCAAAGGAGTGTCATGAAACGGTGTCAGTGTTCTGTGTTTCCTTGCATTGTGTTGCCTCTGGAAGGTACTCTAAAAATGGTTCGCATGTGATGTGAAGAAAAACAACTTAATCATGAATCTCTAGTTTTCATATATCATTGATGTCTCAGGCATTTACCATTATACCGTTGCTTGTATTATGCGTGATAATATGACATACTGGATACCGGATTTAAAATTAATTCCCGCAGATTTGATACTATAGTAATTTTATCTTCACCAATAAACGCTTACTATTTTTGCTCTTCTTCTTTTTCAGCATTAGCCCAGCCACAGCCACAATGAATCTCAGCTTACCAAACTTTTTGTGACGAAACTTTTCCAAACGAACAATTTTATCCTCCGAAATAGAAGTGGTGGTTATGATTCTGACATACAATCGCGACGCTACGGCTTAGCTATAAAGGGAGACGAAGTGCACATAACTCCTATAACCATATATGCATTGTTCATACATTTGTTCTGACAGAAAAACCTCGGGTTCCAAGTATCATCTGTCGTACTGAATTCACAGCTCTTTTTCACCCTCCACCATTCCAGCAGGTAAAAGCATTAATATTCAAGAGTGAGTCGACATAGTACCTTATGATCATACAAGGTTTGGCCTCACAATGGCGAATTGTGTGTGCGTGTGTGTGTGCGTGTGTGTGTGTGTGTGTGTGTGGGTGTGTGTGTGTGTGTGTGTGTGTGTGTGTGTGTGTGTGTGTGTGTGTGTGTGTGTGTGTGTGTGTGTGTGTGTGTGTGTGTGTGTGTGCGTGTGCGTGTGCGTGTGCGTGTGCGTGTGCGTGTGCGTGTGCGTGTGCGTGTGTGTGTGCGTGTGCGTGTGCGTGTGCGTGTGCGTGTGCGTGTGCGTGTGCGTGTGCGTGTGCGTGTGCGTGTGCGTGTGCGTGTGCGTGTGCGTGTGCGTGTGCGTGTGTGTGTGTGTGTGTGTGTGTGTGTGTGTGTGTGTGTGTGTGTGTGTGTGTGTGTGTGTGTGTGTGTGTGTGTGTGTGTGTGTGTGTGTGTGTGTGTGTGTGTGTGTGTGTGTGTGTGTGTGTGTGTGTGTGTGTGTGTGTGTGTGTGTGTGTGTGTGTGTGTGTGTGTGTGTGTGTGTGTGTGTGTGTGTGTGTGTGTGTGTGTGTGTGTGTGTGTGTGTGTGTGTGTGTGTGTGTGTGTGTGTGTGTGTGTGTGTGTGTGTGTGTGTGTGTGTGTGTGTGTGTGTGTGTGTGTGTGTGTGTGTGTGTGTGTGTGTGTGTGTGTGTGTGTGTGTGTGTGTGTGTGTGTGTGTGTGTGTGTGTGTGTGTGTGTGTGTGTAGGTGTGTGTGTGTGTGTGTGTGTGTGTGTGTGTGTGTGTGTGTGTGTGTGTGTGTGTGTGTGTGTGTGTGTGTGTGTGTGTGTGTGTGTGTGTATGTGTGTATGTGTGTATGTGTGTATGTGTGTATGTGTGTATGTGTGGGTGAGGACCAGTGCGTTTTTAGTTTCAACGCGAGTCACGAGTCAAGTCATTTTCAGCCGTGGTTTAAAGAGAATAGTTCAGACATCTTGGAATTTTGCAGTAAAATGTTTCTTGAGGTAAACAAGATGAATATGATTCTGGTTTGGACCTGAAATAGGTATCCCTGGAGAGATGAGCAAGTTTCTCTTTTGTATGACGCATGCCGACATACAATATCAGTGGTGTCCTACGGCCGGCTCCGCCCACTACAGTCTCTGATAAGGGTCGGCCGCGCCGCGCGGACGGCTGAGCGGGACACTTGCTATTAGCGAGGAACCAAGGATAAGGACGACGTGTCAGAGAGTGTAGCAAAGGTCCCGGATGTAACACCATACCAACGGCCGGCCGTTTCGAAAGTCCAAAACCGTAAAATTCATATATTATTTTCGATCCTGATTCCTGTGTCGAAATTACAGAGCGTAGCGAGGAAATTCGTTCAGCACACTCATTTGGTTCCACCTGTACAATCATTATGCTATCTAAGTTAAAAAGACGTGTTAAATGTATGTTAACTATTCCATTTAAAAGCTAACCCTTGACAGCTTCTAATGTAAAGGTTGCCCGTATTGTTCCATAAAAAACATGAAATTACCTAACATGTCTGCAATAGTTCAAAACAGCGAGGTACATGCTGGGAAATTTTGCCAGTTTGGTGGTCCGACAAACGACAAGTTGCAAACCTGAATCCGTGGGTAACTGCTTCGCACTGCACTAAAAAGAATAAAGAACAAGCGCCGTGGCAGATGCATCAAACTGATATACCTGGCCACAGCGGACATTATAAGTGATACAGGACACAGGTATAAAGCACGGGGATATCTGGATGGTCAGGCATTCTTGGGGAAGCAATGACAGCGCCATAAGCTCCAAAAACGATAGGTCCATACTCGACGAGAAAAGCTGTATTTCCAGAAGCTTAATGTGTCTCGATGGATCAGTACAAGTGACATACAATAAAGAAACCCAATCTCACATGCATCTATGCATCTGAGATCTGGTGGCAGTGGTGGATCCAGGGGGGGGGGGGGTCACGGTGGTCATGACCCCACCCCCTTGGGGCACCACCGGCATATCAGGGGCACCAGCGCAATGACAGTTTTGTAAACAACGTTTATTTTCGTGATGGCGATAGTAAATACTATAATAAATACTATATAAATAGGTAGTAAAAAATGTCACTTGGTATATAGTTTATGTACTATTGGTTCCAAAATAAGCGTCCCGCTGGGTTGGCCGGCACAGCAGTTAATTTGTAGTGAATACCAGCCGCTGTGAACCGCCTGAAAGGTTAGGCTGTACGGTGCACAACAGTGCTGCGCGAAACAGCCTATACAGGCAGAGTGTAGCGTCAGTGTAGCCAGGCTGTATAGGCTGTCCCACCGAGCACTGGAGTGTGTCGGACAACCTACCTCCCAGACCGACCGGGAATGGTGAGAATGCTATTCACTACAGACTGTCGTCTAACTCAGCGGGACGCTTATTTTGGAACTAATAGTACCTACCAGGGGCACCACGGCCACGGGCCACCAGTATCATTTGCAGTACCTGTGTACACCACTGTGATCACACATCATTCAGGGGCACCCTTAGGGTTATAACACATAATACATAATCGTTTAACCCGCGCGGCGCTGGGGTCTCCATCCGAACGTGCGGTGCTGGGAGGGGGGGTAAATTTTACCCCCCCCCCCTCGTATCTTCCGAACCAATAACCGCAGCGAGACGCGCAAGGCGGCGATCGAAAGCTCTCAGTGAGAAGAATCTAACGCATGCCCGAACTTATTAACATAAGGTCACATGTCAGGTCACAGTCAGGTCAAGTGTCAAAATGTAAGTATTTGGGTTTTTGGGCTATACTTTCCATCCAAAGCCTTGTATTGCAACTATTATCTCACAAAGTGCTCCCAAATGTATAATGCATCTCCCGCATAAGTAAAAGTGAAATTTTAAGCAAAGGTCAAGGTCAGGTCACAAAAGGTCATAGGTCTACGAAAGCCATGCGACACATGTTGGATGGGTTATTTTACACGTATAATTCGATAGAAGCAGCCATTGTCACAGCCTGACACCATATAATCGCCCTCCGGTCAAGGTCAGGTCACAATAAGGTCAAAATTTGAAATTGATTAATCTAAATAAATATTGCATGTTTCTAGACTAGTTTTGTCTTCGAAATACAGTGGTGGCATTTATTTGTCTGCATCTGGTCAGTAAAAGCCAAAAAACGCAATTAAAAAAATGACGTCATGAGTTACTTATTCTTAGAGAGCCATAAGTCAGTCAAAAATAAAGAAATTACTTTGAAATTTGGTTTGAACATCGTTCATACTCGGTTCTCTAATATATCTTCCGGTTTTTTTTGAAAATCTTCAAACAAAAACTTTTGTGGAAATTCTTCCCCAAAAATCAGTTTTAGAATTTTTGGGGGTCAAAAACAAAAACAAATGAACATCTGAGATAGCCATGTTAAAGACAATGTTATTTCCTTTCTTTTGACGCCTTTTATTTGCGATTTGCATCAACACGCTATTCTCTACGATTTTTCAAACATTTAACGTTTTTTCACTCAAAATGACATGACATGACGTCACTAAAACGTCCTTATCACCTCAAAATTTTCACAAATTTCAACAAAATTGTAAAACAAGATGTCGAATTGATGCACCATAAGGTACCGCAAGTTTCACTTCGATATCTGTCATAGTTTTCAAGTTATGGAGAAAATCCGGGAGGGGGGGTAAAATTTACCCCCCCCCCCCCCCCCCCCAGCGCCGCGCGGGTTAACAACAATTTCGGAAGGATAAAATATCCAATCACAACAATCCTCCCTTATTAGCAAAACATCGCACAAGTTAACAAGCACAAACATTGAACACAGCGTATACTCCGGAGCACTGTCGAAGGCAGTCAGTCCACACCGTAACGCGCAGGTGCACGACTCTCGCGCTTGGAGCGGCACAGCTGAGGCACGTCACCAGGGCCAGCGGGCGCCGGAGCGGCCGGCACAGGAGCAGAGGGCGCCACCAGGTGGCCGGCGCTGGAGCAGGAGGCGCCGGAACAGGCCGTGTCAGGTCGGCCTGACCCAACACGCCGGACGGCGCGCACACGCGGTGTCGGACGTGGTCCCGGTGGCGCGAGAAGCTCCGTCCGTCAGTCAGCTCGACGGTGCAGACTTGTCCGTCAGCAGCGGTGATTGTGCCCGGCACCCAGGTGGCACCGGGTCCTTTCATGAAGGTTCCAAACTCTGATGATGTGAAGGCGGTGGCGTTGTCCGTAACGACAACGAGCGGCAGGCCGTGGGTGGCGAACGTCTGACGGAGCCGGTCGATCGTCACGGTTGCAGAAGTCGAAGTAGTGACGTGCACGTCGAGCCACTTGGAGTAACTGTCGACGATGACCAGCAGCCAGTGACCTCCCTCCATGGGACCAGCGTAGTCGAGGTGCAGGCGCTGACAGGGTTTGTTAGGAAACAGCCACGGGTTAGCGGAGACTTTCGGAGCGGCTCCCCTGTGGGCTTGGCATGACTGACATGCCTGGACTAGCTGTTCTATCTCGCTGTCTAGCCCGGGCCACCACACACACCCTCTTGCCACACGCTTCATTGCTGTGATGCCAGGGTGATCCTCGTGCAGCATCGACATCAGATGTTCTCTCAGCTGAGGTGTTGACAAAATTGAAGACATTTCAGATCACGTTATTCTTCCAGTCTTCGGATTAATAAATTCTGACTTCCAAGTACTGCAGCTTCAAGCACAATTCTTGTTTTCTCGTCTATATTCTCTTTCATACTCCTTGCACCTTCCCAGCCGGGTATAGTTCTACATTCATGACTGTTTCACTATTGTTTTGGGTTTCTGATATTGCAAATCTTCTTGTGCTCCACTACATTATCCTTGTGTTCAAACTTCTTCCGACTTCCAGTTTCACCATATGGCTTTGTACATCCCTTGCATGGTATCTTGTAGACAAGCCTGTGATCATGTTGATGTGTGTTGCTTTCTTTTATAATTTGTCCAGTTGTTCCCAGTCTTACTTATTACCTACTATCACATTAACATGTTTCAGAAAATGTGCAATCGCATCAACATGTCTGGATTGCGGAACAACTTGATAACTAAGTATCAATACGAAACGCGTCTTGGTTAATACATTATTATGAGGAGTTCACTGTGTATTTATGTCAATATGAACGTTAACAATTTCAAGAAGTTATCATGAATTAAGTCAAGCCGCGCAACCTCCAGCCCACACCGCAAGACACTCGCAACACCGCAACACGCAAGTAAACAACGCAGTTTAACAAAGGTCTCTCCAGCGCCAGAAATGTATCATATTATTACTGCCATATATCACATCATATTGTACCATATTATTACTGCCTTGATTCAAACCTCCGACCTACCTCAGGGCTGGGAGAAGTTACCGTTCTGCCATTCTAATCGACGACAAATCTATAGCCATCGGTGGAGTAATTGGTGACAAATCTTAGACAGACAAGTAGGTACCATACCTTTGCAAATTATCACCTGTCATGATACTCGCAAATTAATCATTAATATATAATTAATCCTGCAGCTCTAAAATTATCCTGCAGCTCTAAGATATAAGCAAGCGGTACAATCACGGTAGTTTTGGTTACAACCACGGTAAATAAAGCACTGGAGGATGACCAGTTCGTACAAAGAATTCGTTTGTTCACGGAACAAGAAATGCGCAATATCAGCGATAATGAGCACTGTGCGCAGCCTGGCGGCTGGGAACCGGCACGTGAACGCCACACGCTGTTCAATTACAACGGAGACAGAATGGTAGTGTGTCGCCGTCCTGTCTCCGTTCGGGTATGCATCGTTTGCAGAGTACAGAACAGAGGCCATCGAATGGGCACCAAAAGTAGGGGATCTAAACCGAAGAAGAACATCTGAAGGCAAGTAGCACACCTATGCACACTACATGCCCGTAACGGAAATGAAACACATTATTGGATAAATTCACCATTTTAGTCTAAGAAAATAGGTAAAAATCCATAGCTGATTGTATTTCGTTAAAATGAAGAAGACTAATACAACAGCATATCATATGCAAAATAAAATATTACTCTTTTTGAATGGGGCCCCACGAAATACAACAAACGGCATTCGTGGCGCAGCTAGTCACGTTATTCTAAAACGTTATTCGCAAATTGTGTGTGTTCCTATCGGGAACACAGTGGCGGGCGGTGCTGCCGGCTTGATGACGTCATTGGGAGGGTATACTCAATGGCGTAGGCCTGTTTACTACTCAATCGGACTTAATGGCTACGAGTGGTAGGCTTTTTTCCGATCGGACATAATGGCTGCAAGCGGTAGGTTTCGTTCCGATCGGACTTAATGGCGGGTTTAGGTTAGGTTAGTTTAGGTTGCCCTTCCAACGACATCATCAAGCCGAGGCCCCGCCCGCCACTTATGCAGGCTCGTCACACTACCTACAGTGCAGTGTACGGAAGTGTGACGCCTGCCCACTGAACTCAATAATCCGTGACCCGCTTGACCTTCGAGCTGCACTTGTAAGTTTGTGTTTAAAATGTCCTTATATTTATCATGACAAAATCAATCTAAGAACCAACAATTTTGAGTAGGATTATAATATTCGATTATGCTTTCATCACAAGACATACATTTTGTGGATTGGAACACTGGGTGGAAGACGTCACCCTATGGATACTATATTACTCTTTTGCCTGTGTCTTATTATGAATTTTCCACTCCTTGTTTTCAAATGTATTAAGATAATTGGAACACTGATTCTGATTTATGAATGCAATGATAGGGACAGCATGTGGAGGGAAAAACTGGTAAAAATTGGCCCAGTTACTAACTAATTATGGTAAACTAACTAATATACTAATATTGGGTTGGGTATTGATAGATTTAAATATACTAATATTGGGTATTGATGAAGCCGACTACATCTGCTTTTTCCATGAATTTTCTACACTTAATGTTTGTTTTTTTTTGCCAGAATTATCTACTCCGCACCCCAGTTCCAAAGCAATCCTAGGACCCTGTTCACCCATTATCAAAATCCCAAATGTGTCAGGGAAAATTGGTCTTAAATTAAAAAATACAACCTCTCAAGTGGTCACTATCACATCATCATGTTTAACAAACATTAGTCAAATAATTTATATAGGTTTAGGTAGGTAGGGTTCTGATGTGCTGTAACCTCGGACACATCCTATTCCAGACTGCTATGCTATCAGAATGTAGGTGATACTGACACACTAAATCACGGATAGTTGCCAAGTGTTTTAGTGTGTCATTATTATCTACATTCATTATAATAGCATGGCAAGTGCGGAGTTAATATTTGTCTGAGGTTAATGCAGTTGACCCTACCTTGTTCAATGTGTGGAAAAGTTATGATTGGTCAAAAGCAGAATGACAAAAATGTGATTTGATATGAAATATGTTTGACATAATCCTAATGTTAATCACATTTTCTTTGCTATAGGCACAGGAGCGTCATTATTAAATGTTTAGTTCTGGGGCAGCCACATGTTTGCCCCCCCCCCCCTCCCCCACTCTAATAGGACTAATTTTAAAATCCTGCTAATCTGGGGGTAGGTGCAGAGTGATCCTGGGGGACCCTCTATTTTTTGTGTTAGATATTAATTTTGTGCTTTCAATGCCTGTGCTATTTTGTTGTCACCTTTGACTAACTAATATACTTGCATAATTGCTGTCTTGTGCACAATATTGCTGCACATTATGATTTCATAGTACCATGTGGCAGGCGGTACACAGTCAACAGAACTAGTAGCAACTGAACCAGTGACAACTGAACCAGTGACAACTGAACCAGGGACAACTGAACCAGTGACAACTGAGGTCAAATTTTGAAATTGTTCTAGCCCGTTCACCATTAATATTTTGTGAAGCATCTTGACGAGACAAACACGATGGTGTTACAATTATTTCGCTATGTTTAACTGATAAGAAGTTATTCACAAAACCTTTTTGGAAGAAGATTCCATCGTAACATTTGATGACCTCTGGACCCTAAACTATTGACCTGAGCTTAAATTTGACACCACCGGTGGCGATTGCATTTTTCATGAGCCTTCTATTGCTTGTTTCCGTTTGTTCCTAGCTATTATAGTTCCCAAGATATTTTGTGGTTTCTGGAGCAAAGGAGATTTTGCTCTACTTGGAAAATTTGACCTTTGATGACGTCTGGTGACCTCAATATTGACTCTCGCCCTACGGGAGCTTCTTCACCTTCGCTCTACGGGGGGGCTGACAGGCCGCCCCCCTGTTAACTTCCAAACCAAGCAGCTTAGAGCACTACGGTAAGAACCAGCATGTTGTCTGTCATAAGAGGAATCTAACAGTAAGCAATTTTTAGGTTTCAGGTCAACGGGTGACCTTCCAGGTCAAGTGAATGACCTCGGATTTACCACGTCCAGAACAGCGATTTTGCTCTTCAGAAAACCTCAAAATTAGAAATTGATAAATGTAAATAAAAAGGCATGTTCCTAGACCAGTTTTAGCTCAGAAATACAAAAGGGTACTTATTTGTTCGTATCTTGTCAAAAAATGTAAAAAAGTCATAAAAAATGACGTCATCAGTTTCTTACACTTAGGGATCCATCACTCAGTCAAAAATGAAGATATTGCTTTGAAATTTGGCATGGGTATTGTCCATACTCAGTTCTCTCACATATTCCGGTTTTTCTAATATCTTTGAAGATTTTGATTTTGTAGGGATTTTTCTTAAATCAGGTTTTTGCATTTTAGGGGTCAAAAACCCAAAATGTTGAAAATCCGAGATTGCCATTTTAAAGAGAATGTCATTTTGTATCTGTGGTGAATTGTGTTTGCAATTTGCTTTAAAACTCTGTTTTCTACGATTTTTCAAATACTTCTCATTTTTTTACCAACATGACGTCATCAAAACATGATTTTCTCCCAAACTACTTAACCAATTTCAATTAAATGTTTGCAGCCTATGTATAATTGTTGTAAACTCAGCTACTAAAAAGTTCAGCAAGATGCACCCAATGTGTAAAAAGTTATTCAAGAAAAACCTCAGGGGGGGGGGGGCTGTCAGGCCCCCGTAACCCTCCCCGTAGGGCGAGGGTTAAGCTATATATCGACAAAAAAAAGTTTCGACATTATTTTTGAAGAGCTGTCAAACGGTATTTTTTGGATTCTTCCTACTCTCCATAGGAGCTGAGTTAAAAGGGTGGCGCTCAGACGCCCCACTGGTTGTCACTGGTTCAGTTATCCCTGGTTCAGTTGTCCCTGGTTCAGTTGTCCCTGGTTCAGTTGTCCCTGGTTCAGTTGTCCCTGGTTCAGTTGTCCCTGGTTCAGTTGTCCCTGGTTCAGTTGTCCCTGGTTCAGTTGTCCCTGGTTCAGTTGTCTCTGGTCCAGTTGTCCCTGGTTCAGTTGTCACTGGTTCAGTTGTCCTGGTGCAGTTGTCACTGGTTCAGTTGACATGGAACCGTGGCAGGCAACAGCATTGCAAAAGCAGCAACATAGTGCACCAAGACAACATTTGAATACCTTATTGCCTTCGTCTGTCGGTAGCAAATACTTTGTTTGGAAAAAATAGCAAAATTGTAGTGGAAAAAAATTGGTGACAAACTTGTGGCTTCAGAATCCCAACGGTGACACACAGCTAGGGTTTACCAGCCCTGATCTACCTGTTAGTTATAGTTATCTTGGGCAGGAGCCTCACTCTCGCCCGTCCTACTATGCAGGCAAGGCGCCAGTGGTGCACTGTCCAGTCTCATGCATGCTAGTTACGATGGCGTGCGGGGCGGGCTTTTGTTAGCATATCACTTTGGAACTCTAATTTGAATGTTGTATCTACAAAAAGGCGTGGGCCTATGAAGATACCAGTTTCCGAAGAAGCGTTTTATATCGCAAGGTTCACAGTTATCTTAGTCATCGACTATTTAACGACAAAACCGCTATGAGTATACAGTATATTTCCGCGTTCGGCAAGACATGTCAGGGTTTCGGAGTACCGGTAACAATAAAATGCTAGGAAACAATGAACACAGGCGGCGCTACATAATCTCATTTTACACGCAATAACACGAGTAATGACTCAGCATGGCCTCTAACGGACAGGCAATTTAGCTATAATGGCAATTTAGCCATAAATGACCTGTGGTGGCGCCGGTGCATGATGACCTCCACCCCCGTGTCCTCCGCCACCGCCGCCGTGGATGGGGATGATGATCGGGGCAGGGCCTCCGCCGCCGTGACCGCCACCTCCGGGGGGATGACCTCCACCACCGTGTCCTCCGCCACCGCCGCCGTGGATGGGGATGATGATCGGGCCAGGGCCTCCGCCGCCGTGACCGCCACCGCCGGGCGGGTGACCTCCACCGTGACCGCCACCGCCGGGCGGGTGACCTCCACCGTGACCGCCACCGCCGGGCGGGTGACCTCCACCGTGACCGCCACCATGGGGTGGAGGCCCGCCGCCGACCGGCAGCACTATAATTTGTGGACCCGGCGGGGGTGGCGGTGGGGGTGGCGGTGGGGGTGGAGGAGGACCACCGCCGCCGGCGATCAGAATGATTGGCGGAGGTGGCGGCGGTGGGTGCGGCTCCGGTGGTGGGTGTGCATGAGGTGCGTGGTGGATGTGCACCTCAACCTTGGGCTCTGGGGGCGGCTCTGGAGCCGGCTCCGGTGGCTTGATGATGATCGGCTGGACCAGAGGTGACGACCCCAAGCCGTGTCCCAGGCTGAAACATAGCAATAAATCCCGTGAGCCCAGCACGAGGGACACCACAGCCATAGCAATGCTCTCTGGTGACGGATTTTTTCAGCGTAAACCTGTCAAAATCGTTATCACTATACTTTGTGTTTCTAAAAACTGTTCATCGTTGTCAAGTTTGATGACAGGTGCATCACCTGAAAGAGATGCATATAAATCATCCTGATATTTTGCTACCAGTAAGACACCGTAGTTGGTGGTGAACCAGCGAGCGCGAAAGAAATGTATGGCGAATTTCAACTCTATCGGGAAAGTGGTTGCTGAGATACAAAAAGGTTGCGCATGTGCGCACGTGCGCACGTGCAGAGGCACCCCATCCATGACTTGTGGGAAGGCGGCGACTGAGGGGTCCCTAGCCACACACCAAATTTGCACACAATCAGCCCAGCCGTTGCCGAGTTTTTACGAGAAAACACTTTTCAACACCCCTCACGCGGCACGCGGCACGCGCAGTGGTATTCACCTATGTGAGTCGACACTGGACTCAAACAGGACAGAGTATATGGGGCTACTCAGCAAAGAAGCCCGCGTGTCAATCGGACTTGCGGTTGCAGATCTGCAAGTTATATATCTGTATATAGGCTTCTCAAAAGCGTCGCCACGGGCCGGGCCAGGCCGTGCCGGGCCGCTAATATTCAGGATTTTGATTTCCCATATACCACGGAAGGCCGAGCGAGCGCTTCGCGCTTCGCGCTCGTTCGTAATCATCAGTGACAGAGTTAGAGCTAAAAGCATGACAAAAACTCACCCGAAACTCGGAAATCCGTGGTGGCCATAGCTGCCGAAGCCGGGGAATCCGCCGAATCCACCGTATCCTAAAAACGGGCGGGCGCCAGAAATGGCCGCCAGTGCGATGGTGAACAGAGCCTGAAACGCAAACATACAGCGTAGGAGCACTATGTCTACATACCGTACACACCGTGCCGGTACACAAACATACAGCGTAGGAACACCGTGTCTACATGCCGTACACACCGTGCCGGTACACAAACATACAGCGTAGGAACACCGTGTCTACATGCCGTACACACCGTGCCGGTACACAAACATACAGCGTAGGAGCACTATGTCTACATGCCGTACACACCGTGCCGGTACACAAACATACAGCGTAGGAGCACTATGTCTACATACCGTACACACCGTGCCGGTACACAAACATACAGCGTAGGAACACTATGTCTACATACCGTACACACCGTGCCGGTACACAAACATACAGCGTAGGAACACTATGTCTACATGCCGTACACACCGTGCCGGTACACAAACATACAGCGTAGGAACACTATGTCTACATGCCGTACACACCGTGCCGGTACACAAACATACAGCGTAGGAACACTATGTCTACATGCCGTACACACCGTGCCGGTACACAAACATACAGCGTAGGAACACTATGTCTACATACCGTACACACCGTGCCGGTACACAAACATACAGCGTAGGAACACTATGTCTACATGCCGTACACACCGTGCCGGTACACAAACATACAGCGTAGGAACACTATGTCTACATACCGTACACACCGTGCCGGTACACAAACATACAGCGTAGGAACACTATGTCTACATACCGCACACACCGTGCCGGTACACAAACATACAGCGTAGGAGCACCGTGTCTACATGCCGTACACACCGTGCCGGTACACAAACATACAGCGTAGGAACACTATGTCTACATGCCGTACACACCGTGCCGGTACACAAACATACAGCGTAGGAACACTATGTCTACATACCGTACACACCGTGCCGGTACACAAACATACAGCGTAGGAGCACCGTGTCTACATGCCGTACACACCGTGCCGGTACACAAACATACAGCGTAGGAACACTATGTCTACATACCGTACACACCGTGCCGGTACACAAACATACAGCGTAGGAGCACCGTGTCTACATGCCGTACACACCGTGCCGGTACACAAACATACAGCGTAGGAGCACTATGTCTACATACCGTACACACCGTGCCGGTACACAAACATACAGCGTAGGAACACTATGTCTACATACCGTACACACCGTGCCGGTACACAAACATACAGCGTAGGAGCACTATGTCTACATACCGTACACACCGTGCCGGTACACAAACATACAGCGTAGGAACACTATGTCTACATACCGTACACACCGTGCCGGTACACAAACATACAGCGTAGGAACACCGTGTCTACATGCCGTACACACCGTGCCGGTACACAAACATACAGCGTAGGAACACCGTGTCTACATACCGTACACACCGTGCCGGTACACAAACATACAGCGTAGGAACACTATGTCTACATACCGTACACACCGTGCCGGTACACAAACATACAGCGTAGGAACACTATGTCTACATACCGTACACACCGTGCCGGTACACAAACATACAGCGTAGGAACACCGTGTCTACATGCCGTACACACCGTGCCGGTACACAAACATACAGCGTAGGAACACCGTGTCTACATGCCGTACACACCGTGCCGGTACACAAACATACAGCGTAGGAACACCGTGTCTACATACCGTACACACCGTGCCGGTACACAAACATACAGCGTAGGAACACTATGTCTACATACCGTACACACCGTGCCGGTACACAAACATACAGCGTAGGAACACCGTGTCTGCATGCCGTACACACCGTGCCGGTACACAAACATACAGCGTAGGAACACCGTGTCTACATACCGTACACACCGTGCCGGTACACAAACATACAGCGTAGAAACACCGTGTCTACATACCGTACACACCGTGCCGGTACACAAACATACAGCGTAGGAACACTATGTCTACATGCCGTACACACCGTGCCGGTACACAAACATACAGCGTAGGAACACTATGTCTACATACCGTACACACCGTGCCGGTACACAAACATACAGCGTAGGAGCACCGTGTCTACATACCGTACACACCGTGCCGGTACACAAACATACAGCGTAGGAACACTATGTCTACATGCCGTACACACCGTGCCGGTACACAAACATACAGCGTAGGAACACTATGTCTACATGCCGTACACACCGTGCCGGTACACAAACATACAGCGTAGGAGCACTATGTCTACATACCGTACACACCGTGCCGGTACACAAACATACAGCGTAGGAACACCGTGTCTACATGCCGTACACACCGTGCCGGTACACAAACATACAGCGTAGGAACACCGTGTCTACATGCCGTACACACCGTGCTGGTACACAAACATACAGCGTAGGAACACTATGTCTACATACCGTACACACCGTGCCGGTACACAAACATACAGCGTAGGAACACCGTGTCTACATGCCGTACACACCGTGCCGGTACACAAACATACAGCGTAGGAACACTATGTCTACATACCGTACACACCGTGCCGGTACACAAACATACAGCGTAGGAACACTATGTCTACATACCGTACACACCGTGCCGGTACACAAACATACAGCGTAGGAACACTATGTCTACATACCGTACACACCGTGCCGGTACACAAACATACAGCGTAGGAACACTATGTCTACATACCGTACACACCGTGCCGGTACACAAACATACAGCGTAGGAACACTATGTCTACATACCGTACACACCGTGCCGGTACACAAACATACAGCGTAGGAACACTATGTCTACATACCGTACACACCGTGCCGGTACACAAACATACAGCGTAGGAACACTATGTCTACATACCGTACACACCGTGCCGGTACACAAACATACAGCGTAGGAACACTATGTCTACATACCGTACACACCGTGCCGGTACACAAACATACAGCGTAGGAACACTATGTCTACATACCGTACACACCGTGCCGGTACACAAACATACAGCGTAGGAACACTATGTCTACATACCGTACACACCGTGCCGGTACACAAACATACAGCGTAGGAACACTATGTCTACATACCGTACACACCGTGCCGGTACACAAACATACAGCGTAGGAACACTATGTCTACATACCGTACACACCGTGCCGGTACACAAACATACAGCGTAGGAACACCGTGTCTACATGCCGTACACACCGTGCCGGTACACAAACATACAGCGTAGGAACACTATGTCTACATACCGTACACACCGTGCTGGTACACAAACATACAGCGTAGGAGCACCGTGTCTACATGCCGTACACACCGTGCCGGTACACAAACATACAGCGTAGGAACACTATGTCTACATACCGTACACACCGTGCCGGTACACAAACATACAGCGTAGGAGCACTATGTCTACATACCGTACACACCGTGCCGGTACACAAACATACAGCGTAGGAACACTATGTCTACATACCGTACACACCGTGCCGGTACACAAACATACAGCGTAGGAACACTATGTCTACATACCGTACACACCGTGCCGGTGCACAAACATACAGCGTAGGAACACTATGTCTACATACCGTACACACCGTGCCGGTACACAAACATACAGCGTAGGAGCACTATGTCTACATACCGTACACACCGTGCCGGTACACAAACATACAGCGTAGGAACACTATGTCTACATACCGTACACACCGTGCCGGTACACAAACATACAGCGTAGGAACACTATGTCTACATACCGTACACACCGTGCCGGTACACAAACATACAGCGTAGGAACACTATGTCTACATACCGTACACACCGTGCCGGTACACAAACATACAGCGTAGGAACACTATGTCTACATACCGTACACACCGTGCCGGTACACAAACATACAGCGTAGGAACACTATGTCTACATACCGTACACACCGTGCCGGTACGTGCAGGTAACGTGCGCGGGCCAAGTCCCCCCCCCCCCCCCCCCTCCCCCCGCCCCCCCCCGCCCACAATTTGCCAACATTGTCGTCGTAAGTCAGTATCCAGTGAAGTCATAAAGAGTGGTAGAACGTTCTCTCTATTAATTATTATTATTAAGTCATTATGTTTTGGCTTAGCACTATCAACTATAAATTAACTACCTCGCGCCGTTTGGAATTCAAACACAAGTCATTAATTCCATAACAATGATCTAAACACAGTGAGGACAACTAGAAACAAACAAACTCGTATACCGCAGCATGTGTTTTCCGAAAACCGATTTCCCTTTCAGCATTCTGATATAGCTGAATAACAAGATCTGATGTATTAAAAAAACAACATAAAAACCATCTTCGACACGGCGCAGGGAAGCTCGTATCGCAAAAACGGGTCGATTCCAGGACAGGACTCACCAGCTGCACCATCTTAGGATTCTGGGGGTTCACTGCACACCCCTCCAACCGCTAGTCCCCGTTTATATACCGTGACTGATGGGAAGGAAATGTGAATCATTGACAAAAATGCGCACCTACAAATAAACGGACGGTGGATGGTATATGCTGGTTATGCTGGTTAGCGGCACTAATTTCCTGAACTGGCGGACAGGCTACGGATCTAAGGAAGACCTTGCACTAATTATGCTGGTTAGCGCTAGTCAAGCGCCTGTCGGTTGCGTGAGAAACACGATGTACAGTTAGAATAGTCTGGTGGGACAGACACTGTCCGGTCAACAGGGGTCCCGTGCGACAGGCACACTGTCCGGTCAGCAGTGGTCCCGTGGGACAGACACTGTCCAGTCAGCAGTGGTCCCGTGGGACAGACACTGTCCGGTCAGCAGTGGTCCCGTGGGACAGACACAGTGGTCCTGTGGAACAGACACAGTGGTCCTGTGGGACAGACACAGTGGTCCCGTGGGACAGACACAGTGGTCCCGTGGGACAGACACTGTCCAGTCAGCAGTGGTCCCGTGGGACAGACACCGTCCGGTCAGCAGTGGTCCCGTGGGACAGACACTGTCTGTCCAGTAGTGGTCCCGTGGGACAGACACAGTGGTCCCGTGGGACAGACACTGTCCGGTCAGCAGTAGTCCCGTAGGACAGACACTGTCCGGTCAGCAGTGGTCCCGTGGGACAGACACTGTCCGGTCAGCAGTGGTCCCGTGGGACAGACACTGTCCGGTCAGCAGTGATCCCGTGGGACAGACACTGTCCGGTCAGCAGTGGTCCCGTGGGACAGACACTGTCCAGTCAGCAGTGGTCCCGTGGGACAGACACTGTCCGGTCAGCAGTGGTCCCGTGGGACAGACACTGTCCAGTCAGCAGTGGTCCCGTGGGACAGACACTGTCCGGTCAGCAGTGGTCCCGTGGGACAGACACTGTCCGGTCAGCAGTGGTCCCGTGGGACAGACACTGTCCGGTCAGCAGTGGTCCCGTGGGACAGACACTGTCCGGTCAGCAGTGGTCCCGTGGGACAGACACTGTCCGGTCAGCAGTGGTCCCGTGGGACAGACACTGTCCAGTCAGCAGTGGTCCCGTGGGACAGACACTGTCCGGTCAGCAGTGGTCCCGTGGGACAGACACTGTCCGGTCAGCAGTGGTCCCGTGGGACAGACACTGTCCAGTCAGCAGTGGTCCCGTGGGACAGACACTGTCCGGTCAGCAGTGGTCCCGTGGGACAGACACTGTCCGGTCAGCAGTGGTCCCGTGGGACAGACACTGTCCGGTCAGTAGTGGTCCCGTGGGACAGACTGTCTACTGTCTATGGTCAGCAGTGTCTGTATTTTGTATTCACAGTCGTAGGGCTATCCACTGACATAGTGGCTACTAGTGCTAACCCGTCCGCTCCGCTGGGCGATTACTGGTGTCCAGTGGTGGTGCAAGACAGTGATAGGCAATTAGGGATTGATAACCCGTACTACCCGTGACATCTGTCGTACCTATAATACGTTTTTGTACCCGTCATTTTGTTTTAGCATCATCATCATCATCATGGTGTATTGAAAGCAAAACAAAAACAAAATACAAACGGAGATATGGTGGGAATGTGCAAAAGCACGTAAGTGCTTATATCTTGGCACCATTTCCCACTCATACACATACATATATATTATACACACACAACGCACATACACCCCCCCCCCCCCCCCGTTCCTCCCTCTGACCTGGTTATACACATTAAACCACGGCCGTACAATAACCACCAATTGATTTATCAAACGTCACTTACGTCAAATGCATCATCAAACCGTGGCATTTAGCTGTCAAAACGTTTTTAAGTTTACATATACTTCTGCACAGATGCAGCCACAGCCAAACCAGCAGCCTCATGCAAAGTATGACCGTACAAGACTACAGCTAGTTTGTCGCTAATACTTAATTTATTGTAATCTACTATCCAATTTAGAAGCGTTTTCTCTAGCTCTTCTCTTGGCAAAATATACTGAGTGCAGAAAAAGAAATAGTGTTTGACTGTTTCAGCAATTGGTTCGCAGTTGCAATGCGGTGAGTCAACCCGAGGGGAATTTATCCTGAACAAGTGAGCATTCAAGACATGCCAAGTCTTAGTCGAGTATGTATAATTTTATTTATTTTGTATCCTAAGCTGTAGTATAATGTCGGTTTAGTCAAATCATACATCTTAGCAACTGCTTGTTTGAAGGAACGATTACATGCTATTGTTTTGACATCTTCTGGAAGCCTGTTCCACCGTCGGATGGTAGCCGGAAAAAAATGCATTTTGAAAGGAGGACAAACGGTTTGATGGTAAAGTTATGTTACTCGAGTTCCTAAGATTGCGGGCTGTAATTTCGTGTCGTGTGGCTGGAATCACATCTAGAAGATATTGAGGAGCATTTTGTTTGATTTTATAGAACATATTTAAGCTACTGATTTATCTTCTAGTATGTAATGTTGTCCAGCCTAATTCCTCCAGCAAAGCGTCTGTGGAGGCCCTGCGGAAAGCTCCAGTTATAAGTCTGGCTGCCCGATTTTGAATCTTTTCTAGGCTTAAAGAATCAGTGACAGTCAGATGCCCGTGATATACTGCATCACTGTAATCAAATATTGGTCTTACATACGTCACATAAATTTGTTGTAAGGTTTGTCTATGAATGTGCGCTGCTATTGGGTAAAGTGGTCCCAGTGCCGCATCTGCCTTTT
Organism: Chirona hameri; assembly: GCA_036785665.1. NCBI lineage: Eukaryota > Metazoa > Arthropoda > Thecostraca > Balanomorpha > Balanidae > Chirona > Chirona hameri. The sequence goes on from JAXIVJ010014826.1 coordinate 19,504, forward strand.
TAACAATTTATTTTATGTGGAAATGGAACCTGAGGTCACTGGATATATTCAAACCAAGGTGTTTGTGATTTGTTACTATGGGGATGGTATCACTTCCAAACTTAAGTGATGGTGGATTTTCGATATGTTTATTTGTAAAGGTTTGCTGTGTGGTTTTTGATGAGTTGAAGGTAATCGCCCATTTGTCCCCAAATTGTTTTGTTTTGTCCAGGTCTCTTTGAAGAGACATCTCTGCTTCTGCAGAGTTATGGACATGGGGCTTAAATAAAATTGTGTCGTCAGCAAATAAAAATAGCTCATTTTCGGTTGATCCATCTAAGTCATTCAAATAAATTAATGCCAACAGGGGACCTAATACTGAGCCCTGAGGGCATCCCGCATTAATAGTTTGTATTTTTGAAATATAATTATTGATGACTACGCTGTGTGTTCTGTTGTACAAATATGATTCTAACCAACGCAATAAGGTCCCTTTTAAACCACATTGTTGTTCGCACTTCGCCAAAAGTCATTTTGGCAAAGTGCGAACTAAAACTCGTATCCGTCATACACCCGAAGTACCCGTCACAAACCTACGGTGCCCGACATACACCCGTAGTACCCGTTGTGCCCCTGGGGAGCACGTGATAAGGTTTGTGACGGCACTCACCCATTATATAGCCGGCACTCACCCATTATACCCGTGAAACACCTATGGCACCCGTTATACACCCGTTAAACCCGTGAAAACTCCACCCCGGCTTAGCGTATATGTGCATTGATATATGCCGTACCGTATGTCGATGACCTTCGGTTCGCAGTGATTTCGTGGTTGCTTCTCCTTGGTTGTGGCACTGTAGTATCCGTGGTCGGATCTGATTGGCTTTCGACTGGAGTGAAGCGATGTAAAACTCGTATCCGTAAACCACCGTAAAACCCTGTCCGTAAAACCATGTTAGTTACAGCACAAACCTTCGCCCAAAACTGCACAAACTAAAACTATCTGTAACTATCGTATCAAATGCGTCGGAAATGTACGAATTATACACCACTCGGTAGTATCCGCAAACTCGTTTGAAAACCTTAAAATCACGTACATCACGTGCTTATAGCAATGTGGTACTGCAATGTAGAACTGCCGGTTTACTATGTTAAATTCGTTCCGGAATGACAGACAGACAGACAGACAGAAGCTTATCAAATAGTAATATAGATTACGCCCCGAGTCAAACATAGGAAACAAAAGGGGTTGGATACACACACACGATCGCTCTAAGACACATCACAGAAACCCATACACTCGGTACATCGGCATGCCCAGTGCAGTCACGTGGCAGCGGCTCACTCAGCCGCAGCGGCTAAAAGTTGACGTTTCAGTGCGCGGCAGAAGCTCCGTGGTCCCAGCTCCGCGAGTCCATCAGGAATAGAGTTGTACAATGTACAGGCTGGGAGCACGACTACAAAATCGCCTTTTTCCGGCCTCAGTTCTAGAACGGCGGTGGGTAGTTTCTGAGATACTGGACCAGATGAGATAGTAGTTTCTGAGATACAAAAAGGGTGCGCACGTGCGCACGTGCAGAGGCACCCCACCCCTGACTTGTGAGAAAGTGGCGGCTGAGAAAGTGGCGTAAAAGAAATAGTATTAGCCCGCCTCCGCCTCGGTCATACAAAAATTACGCATTATTATATGATAGACAATCTTCCGCCACCAAATTGCCAACATTGCCCAGGTTATCCGCGCTACACAATTAAACATTTACTAATTACTTGCCCAGTACACAACGACAAACGTCAGAAAATTATTAGTTACACGCAACAAAATCGCATCACATTAAATCTCCTAACACTATTAGGGGATAATTATCCCGAACTGATAGGTCTCCTCTTTGATTTTATCTACCAAACACGATTAGTTAATCAAATATAACAGTTTGTTTTGGCCTAGCGCAATTTTGGCTCTCCGCGCAGGTTTTTTCCCCTTTGCGTTAGACGCTGTTTTTTTTTATTATTCGGGACTTTTCTCCCAGCTAAATACATCCCACAACCAGATCTCGCCGGGGCGCCGGAGCCAGGGAGACTGGCAACAGTCTCCCGTTGTTGCAATGATGGCACCCCGGCTCCATCAGCACTGACACTGTCTCACAAGAATATGTTCAAGTGTATGTGTGTTGGTGAGTGTATGTAATAAAATATGTATGTACGTGTCTCGTGTTTTACTTATTTTTGACTTTGAACGAAATACTTAACGTAAGGCTAGACATTACATTTACTTTTAACAATTCACTTAACGTAAAATAGATACCCTGTTCCCTAGCTTGCTCCGGGTTCACATAAACCGGTTAACGTAAATCTTTTCCTGGCAAATTGCCAGAAGTACGGGACCGCTCCTGACCAGACGCCATTTTTTCCCCGGACCGGCCTATAGCCATTTTCCGGGCCCGCCCCCCCCCCCCCCCCCGGAAAATGGCTATAGGCCGGTCCGGGGAAAAAAATGGCGTCTGGTCAGGAGCGGTCCCGTAAGACATTGTCCAGTTAACAGTAACTCGGCAGTTGAAATAGCTTAACACGCGCCCTGGAGGGCCTCTGATAATTACCCGCCCCTGGAGGGGGGGGGGGGGGGCGGATTCCGCCCCCCTCCCCTAAGATCTCAACCCCATAAGAGCTACAATAACACAATTTGTAAGGTAGGGAGGTTCTGTAGGGAACTCTGTTTTGCGGAATTTGCATGACTAGGCCTAGGTAAATATCTTCAAGGTCAAATGGGGTTAAATTACAAAAATGTCCAATTTTAGCACTTTACTCCAGAAACCCCCAAATATCTCAAGAACTATGATAGCTTGGAACAAACAGAAAAACGTAATCGAAAGCTCTTGAAATTTGAAATGGCCAAAGTGTCTTCAAATTTCCGCTCAGGACAATAGATTAGGCCCCAGAGATCATCAAAGGTCAAAAAGGCTATTTATGGTAAAACAGTTTTTCGCAAATAACTTTTTACCTAACATAGATAAGGCAATTATTAAGACGCCAACGTGTTCGTCTCGTCAAGGAGCTTATAATAATATTCACAAAAGTCAGGGGTGGAGTGCCCCTGCACGTGCGCACGTGCACACCCCTATTATATATCTCAGGAACGGCTGAGCCGATTGTGTTCAAATTTGGTGTGCGGTTAGGGACCTCTCAGCCGCCACTTTCCCACAACTCAGGGGTGGGGCGTCTGCACGTGCGCACGTGCACACTGCACACCCATATGCTATATCTCCTCAGGAACGGCTGAGTCAATTGTGTTCAAATATGGAGTGTGGTTATGAACCTCTCAGCCGCCAATTTTCCACAAGTCAGAGGTGGGGGTGCCTGTGCACGTGCGCACCTTTTTTTGTATCTCAGAAACTACTTGCCCTATCGAGTTGAAATTTGCTATACATTTCTTTCGCGCTCGCTCGTTCATCGCCTGCTATGGCGCCTTACTGGTAACTCAATGGGGGAATATTCAAATGTTTCCTATTCCGAGGATACGCATGATATCAGTCCAATTCCTTCTGGATCCTGTTATCATAGGTCATTATTGATGATACAGGTGCAATTTTGTCAGCGATCCCTACAGAGTCAGCCGAGGTCATCCGAGGTCACCAACACTTTTTTTATCAAAAACTCTCGACAGAATAAAAATAGAGATGTGAAACCGGCACCAATGTGTTTGTCTCGTCGAGACACGTCGCCTAATATGCAACATGCCTACTTGGGTCACCACTTGACCTTGATCTGAGCACAATTTTGTTAAGTTGACCTAACATAGTCAACAGGCATATTATTATAAGCGCCTTCACGAGACCAACACGATGGCGTAAACAAATATTGCATTATCTTTATTAGGTAAAATGCTATTTCCGAAAAACTGTTTGCCAAAAATAGCCTTTTGATATGTCATGACCTATGGAGCCTAAACTGTTGACCTGGGCTCAAAATTGAGGACACCAAATGCAATTACATTTTTCAAGAGCTTTTGATTGTTGTTTTTTTTGTTTCTTCTCGTTTGTTCCTAGTTATTCCCGAGATATTTGAGGGTGTTCGAAGCGAAGTCCTAAAACGGAAAAATCTGACATTTGGTGACCTCTGGTGACCTCAATGTTGACCTGACCCAAACAAGACCGATATACTATCAATAGACCTTGTCCCGAGCTATCTAACGCCGTTTTCCGCTTGTCGCTACATTGCGTGTTTTGTATATCTTAGGTGGGTGTGGGGGCGGAAATCACCCCCCCCCCCCCCCCACCCCACCCCACCCGGCAGTTCGTGGTTGGCGCGAACCGCCGGCAGTGCGCGTGTTAACCCTCGCCCTACGGGGGGGGGGGGCTGACAGGCCCCCACTGAGGTGTCTTGAATAACTTTTTACACATGCGGTGCATCTTGCTGAAATTTTCGGTAGCTGAGTTTACAGCAATTATACGTAGGCTGTAAAAATTAGTTTGAAATTGGTTGAGAAATTTGGGAAATAATGACATTTTGATGACGTCATGTTGGTAAAAAATAGAAATATTTGAAAAATTGTAGAAAATAGAGTTTTAAAGCAATTTGCAAACGCAATTCACCAAAGATACAACATGTTATTCTCTGTAAAATGGCAATCTCAGATTTGCAAAATTTTGGGGTTTTGACCCCTAAAATAACAATAAAATGTTTTTTTTGGAAACATCCCCACAAAATCAAAGTTTTCAAAGATTTTAGTAAAACCGGAATATATGTGATAGAACTGAGTATGGACAATACTTATACAAAATTTCAAAGCAATATCTTCATTTCTGACTGAGTGGTGACTCCCTAAGTGTAAGAAACTGATGACGTCATTTTTAAAAATAACTTTTTTTACTTTTTTTGACAAGATACGAACAAATAATTACCTTTTCTGTATCTCTGAGCCAAAATTTGTCTAGGAACATGCCTTTTTATTTAAATTTATCAATTTCTAATTTTTAGGTTTTCTGAAGAACAAAAGCGCTGTTCTGGACGTGGTAAATCCGAGGTCATTCATTTGACCTGGAAGGTCATCCGTTGACCTGAAACCTAAAATCGCATACTGTTAAATTCCTCTCATGACAGGCAACATGCTGGGTTTTTCTTCTTCAAAAAAGTATATTTGTCACCAAAAAATACCTTAAAAAATATACAGTAGAGTACAGTTCAGCATACAGTACATCCTATAAGAAATCATGAGCGATCATGGGCGACCTCCGCCCGCGCCGCCTCGCGTTTTGCAGCGGCTCCCGTTCGCGAAGCGGCACCCCCACGCCACCGGCCGGGCGTGCGAGCCGTCGACCAGCAGGGCTGGCGCCCCGCACGCCCGGCCGGCCGACCGGCCCCGCAGCTCATGCTGAGGGCCGGTCCCGGGCAGGGAAAGGGCCTATCCTATTCTTCTTCTTTTCCATTTATTGAGACACGACCAATGTTCACATTCCTCACAGCGCACAAGGACCGTCTTGTATGCCTCACCTATACCTATGGTAGTAACTGTCTGCCATACACCGATTCATTCGCATCTGTACTACCATAGACCCAATTGTCCAACGGGAAAACATCGCGTCGCTGCATCATCGCGTGACATCATAACATGAAACATCGCATATGTGAGTGCGCGTGTGCGTGTGCTTGTGCGTGTGCGTGTGCGTGTACGTGTGCGTGTGCGTGTGCGTGTGCGTGTGCGTGTGCGTGTGCGTGTGCGTGTGCGTGTGCGTGTGCGTGTGCGTGTGTGTGTATGTGTATGTTATTCTGAAGCCACGAGTGGTGTAAGCCGCATACGGGTACGGCAAGCAGCGCCCAAGCGCAGGCGCCTGGCCCGGGGGGACTCCGGTGCGGGTGGTCCGGGATCTTCTTCAGAGATGCCGTGCGAGTTACCTACTTTATGCTGTCGTGAGGACTTCGCTGCTGGCACCCCATTTATCATCAAACCGTTCCATTTGATTTATAATTCTTGCCGAACCTCGTTCTTTCTCGGCCTCAAGCCGCAATAGGTTTATAAAGTGGACGACCGTCGGTGGTTTGTTATTGTTTCGTGATTTGTAGATTACTAGCTTAGCAAGAGTGATTATAAGGATTTATATTTTGGAGAGATTTTCTAACGTGGGGAAAAATCATTTTTCTTTTTCGAAATACAGAGTGGTATTAAACGACTCATACAGCTTTACATGTAAATTCCTCACAAAGTTTTGGACAGTAGGGGATGACCAAAACAAGTGCTCTAGAGTTTCGACTGCATTTGAACAAAAACTGCATAGGGCGTGCTCAGACCGGCCTATTACATATAGGAACCGGTTTGTTGTTATGATTCTAGAGACTATACGAAAGTGAAATGATTGAATAAATGTGCTGGCCGTTGCCATCCGTATATCATCCATGCTACCTTAGTGAGCCGCCCCTATGTCTCTAACCCATTTATTTGTCCACTTTTCCTGAGCGTTGGAATATTTTGACCGAAGTGAGTTAACAAATTCTCGGTATGCTAAGTGAGTGGTTTCAGTATTCTTGCTCAGCAAAGCTATTTTGTATGGGAGAGTTGGTTGCGTAAGGCTTTGCTGCAAGTTGCAGTCTCGCACCGACGGCGGTAGGCTTGAGACCAGAGAGTGGTGACAAAGAAATGTCATTATTATATTAAACCTTCTATTTAGCTCTTCCCTGGTGTATAAATGACCTGTCACAGGGTCTACGAGATCACCTATGAATATAAGACCATTTGTATTCCATTTTTGTATCACGCTATTCGTGTATTTCGTGTAATCTGAAAACCAAATTGGATCTGTCAATATTTGGGGGGTATCCGGTTTGTGATACTCCATAAGATCAGCCCATGCTTGCACTACGTCCACCCAAAACGAATTTTGTAGCTCTTTCACCACTTCAGTCAGTTTCTTGGACCCGTATAATACCAGGGAATCGACCGGTGGCATCTCAGCCAGGGCCAGCTGAGCCCAGTCTTGCTGGGACCAGTACAATCGCTTAATCCACCCGGTTTTCAAGCTTTTGATAAATGAAGTCAGGTCTACCATTTGTATGCCGTCATACCTGAAACGCTGTATGGTTTTAGCTCTTTTTACTAGATCACTTCTGTTACTCCAAAGAAACTTGTAAAACCGATGTTCGATCTGCTTTATAGTTGATTTTGACGGGTTCGGTAAGGCCATAAATATATGAACAAGCTTTGACAGAAGTAGGGATTTAATTACGGTGACTGCCGAGAAGGGACAAATGTCTTCTATTCCACTGTGCAATTTCTCTGTCGATAAGCGGAATTTTAACCTCTAAATTTTTGCTTGTTATATCTATGTTGGTGCTAGTGAATAATAGGCCTAATATTTTTATTTCGTCTACAAAAGTGACGTCAAGTGAGATATCGTTCAGTGTAGAGCTTTCTGGCCCAATTGGTAGGCATTTTGTCTTCTCTATGTTCACTCGAAGGCCAGATAAGGGTGAAAATGCTCGCAATTCGTGGATGGCTCCAGCTAATGAGGACTTCTCGCATCAAGGAAGGCTATCAGATCGTCTGCATACTGAGAAACTCTCACTTCATGATTGTTTCCAACAACTATTCCTCGCAACTTGCGAGAGTTAGTGATTTGTCTTGCAAGGGGTTCAACAACTAAGTTGAAAAGGTAGCCAGATGCTGGATCGCCTTGCCGTATTCCTTGTTGTAAGTGCATTTTTTCACCTAGAAAACCGTCGAGCATTATGCGAGAAAAATTTGCATTATTCAGGTATACTAGACAAATCAAGTTTGTATAGTATGGACCAAAGTTGTAATGGTCCAGTGCTTGTGATAAAAATTGCCAGGAAATGGTTTCAAAAGCGGCTTCAAAATCAGCTGCAAGAATGAGCCCCGATTTTCCGGTTATATTCATGTGCTCTATAACATCGTAAACTAAACGACTGTTCTCCCCTATATATCTGCCTTTTAAATACGCTGATTGCGAAGGAGATATAAGGACGTGCATTACTAAGGACTGAAATGATTTTGAAATCTGTGTTGAGTAGTGATATAGGTCTCCAGCCTTTGACCGAATCCGCTGGTTTCCCTGCCTTAGGGATGAGTGTGATTATGCCTTCGCGGAACGAGTTTATGAGTTTGCCTCCTGCTACATTCGAATTAAATGTCCTGAAAAGGAGTGGACCAAGGTATGGCCAAAAGTGCTTAAAAATGCTGCTGTAAACCCATTAACTCCTGGAGACTTGCCCTTCTTCATCGACATCAGAGCTGTTGTTAGTTCATCAAATGTAATGGGCATTTCTAGTGATGCTTTTTGTTCTGCATTTAATTTTATTGCAATGTTACACTGCAAGTAGGCACTTGCATCGTGGAAATCGTTTGTCGTGCTATATTTAACGGATAGGTGAGTGGTAAATTCTTTCAGAACCTCCTGCTTCTTACTTATTATCTTCCCATCGAGTTTTAATCATTGGACAGATTTACGCACAGCGGTTTTTTTCTCCAAGGAAAGAAAATATTTGGTGCATTTTTCCCCGTCATCATACCAGGCAACTCTTGACCGTGTAATCAAACCTTGTATTTTTGGAGCTCTGAGTTGTTCTAATTTACTCTGCATTATTTCTATCTGATTCGCTTGATACTCCGTCATGACATTCGGAAAATTTTCGCGAAGCACGTTTATTTCCTGAATTAACTTGTTTTCTTTCTCTCGAGCGTGGCGTGCCTTGCGTTTCGCAAATCTAACAGTTTCGCCCCTAATCATCATCAATAATGTTTCATAGAATAGTCCTATGTCTATACTGAATTCAATTTTATTGTAATTAGATGGGGATGCAATAAAAGTTTCCGAGTATATCGGAATTGAATATTGTTTTATTTGTTCTGTGATGCATTGCTCTATCTTGGCTGAGTAATCCAAATCGGTAAGCAGGTCCTCGTTGAATTTCCACAGGTATGATCCTCGTTCCGCATCTGGCTCTTTAATTACAAAGGAGATGGCACTGTGATCTGTTCTGTACCCGATTACTATATCAGTGGTAGAGATGTGGCTCACAAGCTACTCACTAAGAAAAAATATATCCAGCCTTCCACATTTTAATGGATTACGTTTCATCCACGTGTACTGTTTTTTATTCGGATGAAATTGTCTCCAGATATCTACGAGGATATGTTTTTGTGCGGTGTTCAGAAAATGCGCTTTAGCATTTTTTGTTATTTTCGCGAACGTAGTTGGAATCACTTTTGAGATCCATAATAAAGTTGAAATCGCCTCCTATGATTATGTTATCGATCGGCAATGACTCCATACATTCGTCTAAGCCGTCGAAAAAGCTTGGACTGTCCTCATTAGGGCCATATAAACTGATCATCGTATAGACTAAGGAGCGAATTTTACACACAATAATTATGAAATTCCCATTCGGGCATCGTTTTTCTGCTATGATCTCGTGTGGCGTAGAACTTTTGAAAAGAGTTGATGTACCCCTGCTGTTATTTGTTTTGCAGGAATGGTATGCTTTGCCTTTCCAGAGAGTGTTTAAATAAGGTATTGACCGATCGGTTAAGTGGGTATCTTGCAGGAAGACTACGTCGTAGTGGCAGTTTTTAATATAATGCACGACATCACGCCTCTTTTGTTGACCTCCAAGCCCACGACAATTAATTGACATAAATGTAATTTCAACCATCTGAAGTTCTTAGGAATATACACTTGCATTGGAACCATGCAAACTCAAAAGGCGATAACCGGCATCCGCTGAGGTACCCGCGCTTCCCGGGCCATACGCCCGCACCCGACTGCGGCGACCGCACCCGCGGCGGTGGTGGTGGTGTGCGTGTGCGTGTGTGTGTGTGTACTGTGTATGCGTGTGAGAGAATGTGTGGACTCTGTATGAGCTGTGTTGACAGCTCGGCTGCGTCCAGCACTACCGAGCTAAGCGGTGTGGATATGTTGACTAAGTTGCCTTTATAATTGCCTAATGGACACCGCCAAGAAGCCGATTCCCAAATCCGACAGCGTGCCACTGCCGTTCCGTTAACCGCGGTACGGGGCAAGCGCGGGCTCCGTGCGGGACGGCCACTAAACAATACACGCGAAACCATACGGGCACTATACTATACTCAGTGGCCTAAGGGTTCAGACACTAGTATGTACTTATACAAGTTTGAATTCGCCGCGGCCAGAGAGGACTGGGGCGCAGTGGGCACTGCGGCAGCCAGCAACTATCCTCACAGCAGCCACGGCCCATGAGCGCGCAGCCCCGCAGGCGCAAGTGAGACATCAGCCAGCCGGCACTGTGTCGCCCGGGCGGGCCTCGCGACTGCAGCACCCGGCACGAGGGCCGCCCACTGACAGAGTGGGGCGACATGGCACACTGAATCCGCGCGCCCGCGGGCTTTGACGCAACAGATATCTTCCTACTGACCACTTCTCACAAGAGTAGCGTACCGTGCGCGACAAACTAACATTTAACTGACTCTTCAACAAAGTGCTCGAAAGATAATTATTAACAGTGCAGCGTTTGCGGATTTACACAGTACGGAATACGAACGCAACTACTATGGGACTGATCGCAGTGAAGACACCGGCGCCTCGACCAAGCCAGTACTGCTCAAACAGAAACGAAGCTAGTTGAAATTAAGCTACTAACAAATAGGGCTTCTGGTATCTCGAGTACGATGGAGATGCACCTTTATTTGATCACCATGACAAGAAAAGGCGCGATTTCACCCTGACCTTGCCTTAGACTGACTCGTACTGTCCTCACCAACAGTCTCACCATGAGACTGTCGCAGCCAACAGTCTCACCATGCAGCGATAGTCTACAGTCAGTCCCGCGCACCAGTGCCGCCAGATGGCTGCCGTTCCGCAGCTCCGGTCCGGCTCCGGCTGCGCCGACTCGGCCGGCCTCCCGGGCCGCCCGGGGTGCCCCTCGGTCGGGAACGGGAGGGCGGGGTCTTGCAGAGGCGGCTCCAGGGCCGGCACGCGGGACGCCGGCGGACCCGTCCAGAGTGTCCGCAACCCCGCGCTCAGCGGATCGCCCGCAGCCGGGGAATCTCGATGAGATGTGTCACGGCGCCGCGTAGTACCGCCGCCGGCGTGCCGCCGAGGCCGCGGGCCGGCGCCAGCGCGCGGGGGCGGCAGGAAACGAGCACCGCCCAGAATCCGCCGCAGATGTTGCTCGTCCGGTACACGAATGTTGCTGCCTCCTTTCTCCGTCCTGCACCAGACGACGCCGCGACGGCTGAACACGGAGGCGATGATGGCGCCGTTCTCCCGCTTCCGTGCCTGGAGCAGCTCCTGATACAGGGCAGCGTTGGTCGCGGTCAGGGACTCTGAGAGGTAGAGTGGCTCCATCTCTCATCCCGACCACGAACCACCGCCGCGGCGCGAACGTGCGCTAGCTGCTGCCCCGAACAGCTCGAACCGGCTATCGAGGACTTCGTCCCGGCGCCGTCTCTTGACGAATTTGGCGATAACCTTGTTGTCAGCCTGAAGGCGGTGGGCGACCTGCAGGTCGGCAACAGTCGGCTTCAGGTTAGGAAGTCTTCTGTTGAGTACGTCCACCACCCGCTCCTACATGTCTTCGTTATGGTGCTTGATTGCGAAGTCGTCGCAAGTCAAAATCAGGGACGAGAGGCGCCGGTTCACGTCGATTCCCTCGACTCGCTCCCACAGCTCCTCCGACGTCCGCTCATGCGTCTGCAGTCTCTCGTTAAGTCGCTGGATCTCGGCGTCTCTGTCCATGCCTTCACCTTCCAACTGCTCCACTCGCCTCTCTAGATGTTCAAGCTTGGCCTCGAACATCTTGTGATCGTCTTGGCAGAGGCGGAGTCAATCATTCTCTGGATGTTCGCGAAGGAAGAAGCGCTTAGCTCGACCGTGGCAGACTGGACGAGGCTCGGTGTCTGGCGCTTGGCGTCGGGCGCCTGCAAATCAGGCGGCGCGTTGGACGCTCTGGTCGGCACCGGACGCTTTCCCTTCCTCTGCTCGGCATTTCGGACCATCTCGGGCGCCGATACCTGCCTCAGACGTACGCCAATCGCACCGGGAATCGCCGTGACGCTGTCAGCGAACACGGTCTCGTCCCCACTCTCAGAGTCTGAGCCCATGATGAGAAACTCACCGGGGAAAAACACGACGTCACCTTGCGGAAAGTCACCAACGGTGTCCGTCACTACTGTCACAGTCCACGTTCACGGCACTGTCTCCGCGGCTCACACCAGTCACCTCTCGCACTGCATGCCTGTGCCTAAGCAGTCACTGTAGCCGGCCGCCCGGTCCGCTCGCGCACCGCGCTCACTCGGCCATACCGGGTCACAGGAGGGTGCGGCGGGGTCAGACGGGACGACCTCCCCGCTCGGCGACCGGGACGCAACTGCCTGTTCTTACCGCATTGCTGGTTCTTACCTGGTTCTTACCGCATTGCTCTAAGTTGCTTGGTTTGTAAGTTAACAGGGGGCCTGTCAGCCCCCCCCCCCGTAGGGCGAAGGTGAAAATAGCTCCCGTAGGGCGAGGGTTAATAAGACAACATCTTGAGCAACGCGTACCAGCATACATTTCCTTCACTATCCTGTTCCACCCGTGACTGTTCGAGCACCAGTCTGGGACCGCTTCACCAAGGTGTCATCAATGCCATCAGGGTTGTGTAATCATTTTTTGTTGTTGTTCAATTAACTCGACTCCAAACATTTGAGACTATGGCAGATGGCTCGACTCTGTCTCAGTTGGGTAATGATTTTGTTGCGATTAAACTTCGACTCAAATAATTGTTTTACTCTGATTCAACTCTCACCTAATGTAGGTTCCTTAACCCGGCATTAACTGGGGTCTCCGCAGAACGCCATTGACTGGGCGGGGGGCCCCATGTTATCTTCCGAACCAATTATCGCAGCGCGACGCACAAAGCGGCAATCGAATGCTCTCAATGAGACGAATCTAAACATAGTAAAAAATGTCAAATGGAGGGCAAATGTCAGGTCACGGTCAGGTCAAAGGTCAAAATCGACGTATTTGAGTTTATGGCCAATGGAGGGCAAATGTCAGGTCACGGTCAGGTCAAAGGTCAAAATCGACGTATTTGAGTTTATGGCCATACTTTCCATCCAAGGCCTTCGATTACAACCATGATCACCCCCAAGTGCTGCCAATGGTATCATACACATCCCGCATGAGCTAAATTGAGATTGTTGGCCTAGGTCAAGGTGAAGGTCAGGTCACAAAAGGTCATTATGCTAAGAATATCTAAGAAAGTCCTTCAACACATGTTTTAGGAGTGATTTTCCACGTAGAAATCGATAGTGATAGTCATTTCACCACCTGGCTCCATTTACGTGAAGGGTAATGTCAAGTTTCAGGTCAAATTCAGGTCACTGAAGGTCAAAAAAATTAATTGATAATTATAGATACAAAAGGCATGTTTCTAGGCCAGTTTTTGTATGCGAAATACAGTGGTGGTATTTGGCATTTGTCTGTATCTGGTCAATACAAAAAAAAACTAAAATTTGTAAGTATGACGTCATGAGTTGCACATACTTTAGATGCCATAAGTCAGTCAACAATGGTGATATTATGAAATGTGGTATGGTAGTTTCCCATATGTAGTTCTCTGATATATTCTTTTTTTAATATCTTTGAAAAATGTGATTTTTGTGGGCATTTTTCCCCCAAAAAAATAACTTGTTTTAATTATTGGGGGTCAAATGCAATTTTTTTTCTCAAAATTCCGAGATAGCCATGTTGTAGCCCTTGCCATTTGCTATCTTTCGACGTTTTTGGATTGCGTTGTGCTTCAAATATGGCATGTATACGATCTGTTACATTTTAGCTGATTTTCGTGTGTAAAACTTGTGAGTAGTGGACGT
>JAXIVJ010014827.1:0-33312 GCA_036785665.1 Chirona hameri
GGTCACCAGTTGACCTAGATGCTCAAAATGGGATGTCTTTGGATTTTACTGATGACAGACATCACGCTACTTTTTACGTTGTCTCTTTATCTTTCTCCGCTCGGAAATTATACTATAGCGAGTGATTTATACCTGCATTAGCGTTTCTGACCCTGGGGACAATGAAATGCTCTCTTTGCCTGAAAATGAAATGCTCTCTTTGCCTGAAAATGAAATGCTCTCCTTGCCTGACAATGCAATGCTCTCCTTGCCTGACAATGAAATGCTCTCCTTGCCTGACAATGAAATGCTCTCTTTGCCTGAAAATGAAATGCTCTCCTTGCCTGACAATGAAATGCTCTCCTTGCCTGACAATGAAATGCTCTCCTTGCCTGACAATGAAATGCTCTCTTTGCCTGAAAATGAAATGCTCTCCTTGCCTGACAATGAAATGCTCTCCTTGCCTGACAATGAAATGCTCTCTTTGCCTGAAAATGAAATGCTCTCCTTGCCTGACAATGAAACGCTCTCTTTGCCTGACAATTAAATGCTTTCCTTGCCTGACAATGAAATGCTCTCTTTGCCTGAAAATGAAATACTCTCCTTGCCTGACAATGAAATGCTCTCCTTGCCTGACAATGAAATGATCTCCTTGCCTGACAATGAAATGCTCTCCTTGCCTGACAATGAAATGCTTTCCTTGCCTGACAATGAAATGCTCTCCTTGCCTGACAATGAAATGCTTTCCTTGCCTGACAATGAAATGATCTCCTTGCCTGACAATGAAATTATCTCCTTGCCTGACAATGAAATGCTTTCCTTGCCTGACAATTAAATGCTTTCCTTGCCTGACAATGAAATGCTCTCTTTGCCTGAAAATGAAATACTCTCCTTGCCTGACAATGAAATGCTCTCCTTGCCTGACAATGAAATGATCTCCTTGCCTGACAATGAAATGCTCTCCTTGCCTGACAATGAAATGCTTTCCTTGCCTGACAATGAAATGATCTCCTTGCCTGACAATGAAATGATCTCCTTGCCTGACAATGAAATGCTTTCCTTGCCTGACATTTAAATGCTCTCCTTGCCTGACAATTAAATGCTTTCCTTGCCTGACAAAGCAATGCTCTCCTTGCCTGACAATTAAATGCTTTCCTTGCCTGACAATGAAATGATCTCCTTGCCTGACAATGAAATGATCTCCTTGCCTGACAATGAAATGCTCTCCTTGCCTGACAATGAAATGCTTTCCTTGCCTGACAATGAAATGATCTCCTTGTCTGACAATGAAATGATCTCCTTGCCTGACAATGAAATGCTTTCCTTGCCTGACAATGAAATGCTCTCCTTGCCTGACAATTAAATGCTTTCCTTGCCTGACAATGAAATGCTCCCCTTGCCTGACAATGAAATGCTCTCCTTGCCTGACAACGAAATGATCTCCTTGCCTGACAATGACATGCTTTCCTTGCCTGACGCTGAAATGCTTTCCTTGCCTGACAATGAAATGCTCTCCTTGCATGACAATGAAATGCTCTCCTTGCCTGAAAATGAAATGCTTTCCTTGCCTGACAATGACATGCTCTCCTTGCCTGACAATGAAATGCTCTCCTTGCCTGACAATGAAATGCTCGCCTTGCCTGACAATGAAATGGTATCCTTGCCTGACAATGAAATGGTATCCTTGCCTGACAATGAAATGCTCGCCCTGCCTGATAATGAAATGCTCTCCTTGCCTGACAATGAAATGGTATCCTTGCCTGACAATGAAATGGTATCCTTGCCTGACAATGAAATGGTATCCTTGCCTGACAATGAAATGGTATCCTTGCCTGACAATGAAATGGTATCCTTGCCTGACAATGAAATGGTATCCATGCCTGACAATGAAATGGTATCCTTGCCTAACAGGACGCCACCTCTCACCGTATCATCGAGAAGCGGCGGCGGGACCGGATGAACAACTGCCTGGTCAACCTGTCCCACCTGGTTCCGTCCTGTCAGCGCAAGGGCCGCGGCCGCATCGAGAAGACCGAGATCATCGAGCAGGCCATCAAGCATATCCGCTATCTCCAGGAGCAACTGACACGGCTCCCAGGTAAAATGTTCCATAGGGCTAAACAGAGCGTTGAGTCCACTCCTCCCCGTTAACTTCTTGACCTGGCGCCGCCCCTGCAGGATCCCTGCATCGGCACAACATTAAATGGTGCCTCATTCTGTTTTGTGTAAGTCGATTTGGACCGCTGAGTTTCAGCAGCCCCGTAAAACAACGCTCTGTTTGGATTGCAGCTCTCAGCTGCCCTCTGTGTGTGTGTGTGTGTGTGTGTGTGTGTGTGTGTTTGTGTGTGTGTGTGTGTGTGTGTGTGTGTGTGTGTGTGTGTGTGTGTGTGTGTGTGTGTGTGTGTGTGTGTGTGTGTGTGTGTGTGTGTCTGTGTGTGTGTGTGTGTGTGTGTGTGTGTGTGTGTGTGTGTGTGTGTGTGTGTGTGTGTGTGTGTATGTGTGTGTGTGTGTGTGTGTGTGTGTGTGTGTGTGTGTGTGTGTGTGTGTGTGTGTGTGTGTGTGTGTGTGTGTGTGTGTGTGTGTGTGTGTGTGTGTGTGTGTGTGTGTGTGTGTGTGTGTGTGTGTGTGTGTGTGTGTGTGTGTGTGTGTGTGAGTGTGTGAACGGTGTATGTTGAGGACATTCTCCCTTCACACACCGGTAAGTCGAGGACCACCGGTGTATGTCGAGGACCGAAAGCCGGTCCTCGACTTTAAAGCTATTCAGGAACCGATAATTAACGTCTTCTCGGTCATCTGAATTAATTTTGAGATGGTCCCCAACATGTACGAAAACCTTACTTTTTCACACATATTGTGTGAATGTGTGTTATCGTCGCTGCAATCTGACGTGTGTGAGCTTTAGACGACTGTGGGGGCAGCCATATGGAATGGCACCACCATGATCCGCCCATGAACCTTTCTGGTTTTTCTATTTCAGATTTATTGGAAATTCGTTGCTTTCATCACTTCCTAATTAATATAGCTAATTAATTTGGCCGGCGGAAATATTTAATTCATTTTTCTTATTAAATTTGAGGTATTTCAATCTTACTTTACGAAACTATATTTTCTGCGGAGAAGTCCTGCTGTTCGTCAAGGCCACAGAGATAGCTGTTCGTCAAGGTCATAGAGATAAGGTAGAATCTTCCCTGCCGCGCAGGTATCTGTCATGACGTCAACGGGGGAATACTTATACCCTGCATAGCAAGCTAAATATGTGAAACACTACTTCGCAAGTGTCATACATGTCTAACGTACATTATTGCAACATCAATAATTCATGTTAGACAGTATGAAGTCTCATATTAATGACAAGGAAACTCACAGGTACCCAAAAATAATACCCCTGGTGACGTCATCAGCGCAGATTATAGATCAGCTTATAGGCATTGGGATGACAACGGCCTGGCCGTTCGTAAGCTACGCGTTTGCTACATATTTGTGCGGTTGACGCGTGTGCTGAGTCGGGGCTGGGTTGTAAATTATGAATCTGCAACTGGAGATAAGGTTTGTATGTGTTTCATTAATTCATGTGATGTGTTGTATTATTGATCCACTTTTTAGCGGTGGTTTGCCACGTTACCTATCAGAAGGAAAGTAAGGATACCGATTTTTGCCATTGCGGCGCACGGCTGCATAGTGATAGGCGTTTATATTTTGAAAGGATCTGCTACCATCCAAAGCACCAAAGAAGTAAAATTGTAAGAGAAAAGAAATAAGAGAATGAAGCTGAGGGCATAGATTCAGTAACGCACCTCTGGTAGGCAATAGGTGGTAGGTGGAAATTTGGGTAACGGTGGGGCTGGCTAGAGATGAAAAAACCTCGAGGTTGACACCGACAAAGAGCCAGGCTAACTCATTTCCATTTTTCGCGCTCTTATGGCCAATTACTCTAAAAAGCAAGATTTTTATCACGCCTCGGTGACTAACAATATTGATAAAAATCGGCACTCTGGTACATTTGGTAAACATGCAACATATTTTGTCAACACACAGCACATTGTGTCAACACACAGCGCATTTTCAACACAACACATTTTATGATTGGTACAATGAGTGCTACACATGAAGATAGGGGTGTCTGAATAATTGTACTCCAGAACCATCAGTGCCTATTTTAACATGTTAACTGGGGGGGGGGGGGGGGAATGCCCCCCAGTGAGCCGTTTTGCCCCCCCCCCAGTCAAGAAATGTTGCCCACCCTGATTTAATTATTTCCATGTCAGTTTTCGCTTGATAGGTATTCAATTAAAATAGCATATGCTTACCTGGTGATAAATGTATACAAATCCAATGAAAATGTCATAATATTCCAAAGTTTTAGTATTTCCCAGCCAAAATAAGTATCTTTAAATTATTTCCGGAATATCTTGAATTTAAATATCATTTGAACAATTGCTCATTAGAAGCAGAGTGGCGGAGATCGGGGGTTGTTGGATCAGAAACATCGCCACACAATTTGGAGTGGGTGGGGGCAACTGCTGAGCCCATTGTGTTCACATTTGGTGTGTGGTTAGTCAGGGGCTGCGCCACAGGGGGGTGGGGGGACGTGTCACCCAGGGGCGGATACAGGGGGTCGGCCGCCCCCTGCGGGTGGATACAGAGGGGGCGGCGGGGTTGGCCGCCGCCCCCGCTGCCCCCCCCCCCCCCCCCCCCCCCTGCACCCCTCTCCGCGTCAAAGGCGCGGAAGGGCCTCGTAAGCAGACCAATTTCCGCGCCGAAGGCGCGGAAATAGACATGCTTACAGGGTTGGATATCTGACATTTGCTGCATTCAGACCAGGAGCCCCCTCAGGCTAGGTGCCGCCCCTGGCCAGGTGCCGCCTTCAGGTCATGCGCCGCCCTCAGGTCATGTGCCACCCTCAGGCCAGATGCCGCCCCCTGGTCAGGTGCCACCTTCAAGCCAGGTGCCGGCCTCAAGGCAGGTGCCGCCCTCAGACAAGGTCCCATCATCAGGTCACGTACCGCGTTCTGGCGGGGCACCGCCCTCAGGTCAGATGCCGCCCTCATGCCAGTTACCGCCCCTGGTCATGTGCCGCCCCCTAGCCATGTGCCGCTACCTAGCCATGTGCCGCCCTATGGCCAGGTGACGGCGCCCCTCCGGCCAGTGAGGACGCCCCTCCGGCCAGTGACGATGCTTTTGCGGCCAGTGACGGCATCCCCTGTCAAAGACGGTGCCCCTCCGGCCAGTGACGGCGCCCCTCTGGCTAGTGACGGCGCCCCTCTGACCAGTGACGGCCCCTCTCCGGCCAGTGATGGCGCCCCACCGGCAAATGACGGCGACCCTCCAGCCAGTGACTGTGCCCCTCCACCCAATGACGGCGCCCGGCTGCTCAGTGACGGCGCCCCTCCGTCTAATGACGGTGCCCATCTGACCAGTGACAGCGCCCCTTCTGCTAGTGACGGCGCCCATCTGGCCAGTGATGGCACTCCTCCGGCCAGTGACGCCACTCTTGCGGCCAGTGATGACGCCCCATCGGCCAGTTACGGTGCCTTTTCGGCCAATGGGCACAGGCAATGGCGGTACCCTGCAGGCCAGTGACGGCGCCCCTCCGGCCAGTGACCGCTGGAGGTGCGAGGCTCTCTCAGGCCTCGACAATCGCCCTCTCAGACCAGCCTGGGATCCGCTCAGGCATGGCAAGGGTTCTGTCAGGCCTATACATCATCTAAGGGCCCCTCATGCCGCACGAGGGCCCCTCAGGCCGACAGGGGGCCGCTCAATCCGACCGAATTCTCCTTCAGGCCGATCGGGGTCCTCTTAAGCCGACCGAGGACCGTTCAGGTTGACTTGGCCCATCAGGCCAACCAAGTTCCCCTTCGGGGCGCCGGAGGATTCCCTCAACCCGTCCGTGGGCCCCTCACGCTAACCAAAGGCCCCTCATACGGAACATAATGGCCCACAGGCTGCCAAAGGGTCTCCTCGGGCTGACAAAGGGCTCCCTCAGACCTAGGGCCCCTCAGACCAAGTGATGGCCCTGAAGCCGACCCTTTGTGAATTTCTACGCACGCCATTGAGTGTCACTCATGGGGGACAAGAAGAACAATAGTTTCTGTGATGATGTTCCTTCAATTGAGGTAGAATGAGTTTATCACTCCGGACGGGGCAGGGGCTGCCCTAAATGATTTTCCCGCTAAAAAAAATAGAACGCCGAGACGGAGAAGCTCCTGGACTTACGTTGAACAGTCTATCCTCGTGCTGTCAGCTAAAGCTGAGCGCATATTTGTATTCTGTTCCAACCTTACGTTTGAATGCGTTTCGCGCCGATACCATGGTGTCGGCGCCCTTCGCTAAGCAGAGCTGTTTGCATGGACCATATCTGATCGCGCAATATTTGCTGACAGGCGAAATTTAAAGTCATGGATTTACGTGTCACAAACTTTCGGCACGGTCCTCCCCGCGCATTGACTTCATCTTACTCAGGCCGCTGACACCGATACAGGTCATCCAGTCAAGGGTAAATAGGACGAGTTAGCACGAGTCGCGGCGTAAGCCCCATGCATCAACTTTAACGGAATGGAAGTGGTAGACAATAATGTCTACCACTTCCATCAGAGATAGGGCTAGGTATATTTCGGCAGGTCAGAGAGGAGAGAGAGAGGGGGGGTATATTTCAGAAGGCCAGAGAGAGGTGAATGACCTAGCCGTGACAGAATTAGTCACATCCACGATCGCACTCGAATATACGTGCTGCTGACGAAAATGCGTGCTACTGACGGACGGCATACCTACATGTGAGAGTGCTATACAAATAAATTCAGTATCTGTTTTTAAATACATTTATAGTTTTACTTTTTCGAGAAAAAAAAAACTGCAAATAAGTAAGCGTAAGAGAATTTACAATTTTTGCAGGAAAATGTAGTTTATTAATTAACCTTTAACGCCACTCTAGGCCCATGGCGTCCCCTTTGACGGCGAAAATGCCGCCCCCTGTGTCAGTCGCCCACCCCATTCGGAAAAAAAATTATAGATCTGCCCCTGGGTATGCTTGAAGAAACGGCGCCCCAATTTTCCGGAAAAAAATGCGCCCCTATTCCCCGGAACAAATGCGCCCCTGTTCCCCGAAAGAAAATGCGCCCCTATGCCCTGCCGCCCCCCCCCCCCCCCCCCTTGAAAAAATCCTGGATCCGTCCCTGGTGTCCCCTCAACATTTTCGGATTTTAACATTACGCCTATGTTATGGGCGTTGCATGGAAAGATTCGACTTCAGAATGCCTCCGCCCCCCCCCCCCCAACTTTCGGAAGGTGGCGGCGCCCTTGTGGTTAGGGATCTCTCAGAACTTGGTAGGAGTAGCCCGGAGACAGTTATACTACAGGTGGGGGTGAACGACATAGGACCTAGGCAGAGTGTGAGAATAGTAGCGGAGTACCGGAGCCTGCTGCAGAGGTTGAAGGAGTCCAGGAAACCAGTCATTGTGACTGGCATCCTCCCTCGCTGTGGAGCCAGTGAGGAGTGGTACTCGAGAGCTCTGTCTGTGAACAACTCAGTTCAGAACTTATGTTCAGCTATGGGGCTTAGTTATGTAGACTTATGGGATCAGTTCTATGAGTGGCGTAGGTACTATATGAAGGATGGGCTTCACTTATCGGATGAGGGGGCAAGGGCTTTGGGAGATGCCTACAGAAGTGTCATTCAGGGAAACTAGGTAGGAGGGGGGGTTCAGGGACGCTAGTACTAGGGCATCAGGAAGTAAGCATTGGTAGAAGTTCATGTCAGAATAGGACAGTAGATCATAATTCCCTCAGAATTAGTAGAGTCAGCTCAAAGTATAAGATCACATGTGTGTTGCTGAATGCTCAAAGTATTAGGTCTAAATTTGATGAGTTTGAGTGTTATGTTGCCCTTGAAAAGCCTGATATCATTTGTGTAACCGAGACATGGGTTAGTGAGGGGTATAATAGGGATAGGCTACAGGATTTCGAGTTACAAGGGTATAACATGTTCTCATACTGCAGAGAATCACGGCAGGGGGGCGGAGTGTTTGTATATGTAAATAGCTTGTACTGCACTACTAGAGTTGATGATTCTAGTAAAGTAAAAGAAGTAGAATCAATCTGGCTTGACATTAAAATTGGTACAGGAAACAGAGGAAGGTTGAGGATAGGTGCATTTTACAGACCAGGGAATCTTCCAAGGAACTCCCAAGCTGAAACAGACCAAGATATTTGTGAGGAAATACGTAGGAACTTTCGGGCTCAGTGTCTTATTATGGGAGATTTTAACTTAAGAGGATACGAAAGTATAGCAGAGGAAACAAATGAGTGTAGGTTGTATAGGCAAATCTTTGAAGAGGAGCTTTTCATGCATCAGTTTGTAACAGAGCCAACCAGACATTGCTCCATTCTAGACCTTGTATTCTCAGACAACAGTGATCTAGTTAGTGACATAAGTATTTGTGCAGGTCTAGGAACCAGTGATCACAATATGGTTAAATTCAATATCTCATCAGAAATGAGGCCCAAAGATAACCTTATTATGGTTCCAAACTTCAGCCGGGCTGATTTTGATGGTATTAGAAATGACCTCGCACAGATAAAATGGAACGTTGAGTTGGCAGGTTTAGATGCATGTGAGGCCTGGAATGTTTTCAAAGCTAGATTAAGCCAAATTCAGAATCGGCATATACCCCTCAGGCACAAACGTAACAGAACCAAGGGCAAACCAGTTTGGCTTACCCCAGAAGTAAGTAGTGCTATACAAGCTAAAATAAGTGCATTTGGCATTTTGAAGGGATCTTCACTAGATATAAATCAGAAGGCCTACCAGAATGCAAGAAATTCAGTTAAGAAAAAGGTCAGAGCAGCTAAAAGGGCAAAGGAACTTGATTTAGCTAGACATTGTAATGCAGATAGTAAGAAGTTCTTCAGTTTTTATAAGTTCAGTACAGTTTCCAAAAATATAGGTCCATTTAAGGTAGATGATGTGTTAGTTAGCAAGGACAGTGAAATGGTTGAAGTGCTTAATGATCAGTTTCAATCTGTCTTCACTATCGAGGACCAGAGTAGTATTGCAGCACTTCAGCCTGAGCTAGAGACAGAGGAGACTATAGGAGAGCTAGGTGGCATAAGTAGTGAACTTGTTCTAGAATATCTAAAGAAAGTAAGGCCTAACAAGGCAGAAGGACCTGATGAAATCCATGCTAGACTTTTAAGAGAATCTGAAAGGGAGTTGTCGGTTCCATTAGCCATAATATTTTCTAAATCACTCACAGATAGTAAAATTCCACTTGATTGGAAAAGAGCAAATGTTGTTCCTATTCATAAAAAGGGAGATAGAAGTAAAGAGGAAAACTATAGATCGGTTAGTCTGACCTCATTAGTCTGCAAGGTGCTTGAATCAATCATCAAAGATAAGATTGTTGAATTCTTGGAGCAAAATGAACTCATCAAGGATACACAGCATGACTTTAGGAAGGGCCGTTCTTGTTTAACTAATCTTCTGGAGTTTTTGGATGTTGCAACAGATAGCTTTGATCAGGGTAAACAGCTAGATGTAGCTTTTCTTGATTTCAGTAAAGCATTTGACAAAGTCCCCCATACAAGACTGGGGTTGCAACTTAAAATTCATAGGATCAGGGGCAAGATTCTGGATTGGATAGAAACGTGGCTTTCAGGACGCCAGCAAAGGGTTATATTGAATCGGTGCCAATCACAATGGAAGGAGGTTCTCAGTGGGGTTCCACAGGGCTCAGTCCTGGGCCAATTGCTTTTTATAATATTTGTGAATGCAATTGAGAACAGTATAGACAGCAAAGTCTTGAAATTTGCAGACGATCTAAAAGTTGTCAGGATTATTAGAGGAAAACATGATCAGGATGTTTTTCAATCAGATCTGGACAAGCTAGTTGAGTGGTCTGAAGCATGGCAGATGAAATTCAATTTGAGTAAATGTAAGATTATGCACGCTGGACGGGTTAGCAGTAAACATAGGTATGAAATGGGTGGGCAGAAGATGGAGCAGATTGAAAAGGAAAGATATTTAGGTGTCGTGGTAAACAATAGACTATCAGCGTCAGACCAGGTTGTAGAAGCTAGGAAAAAGGCACTTAGAATGCTAGGGGCCATTAACAGAAATGTTTCCTACAAGAGTGAAAAGGTAATAACAAAACTGTATTGTGCATACGTTAGACCACATTTGGAGTATTGTGTACAAGCCTGGTCTCCAACATATGAGAAAGATTGCTGGTTGTTAGAAAGAGTTCAAAAAGGGCAACAAAAATGGTTAATTGTCTTGGTAGTTTACCTTATGAAGATAGATTAAAGAAATTGGGTATGTTTTCACTTAGATATAGAAGGCTAAGAGGAGATCTAATTGAAGTCTTCAAATTTGTAAATAGTCAGCATTCTGGATATTTAAAGGGTATGTTTGAGTTCAATAGGGAAAATCGAGGTAGAGGTCATCAGCATAAACTCATTATGAAACAAAGTAGGACTAGGCTACGACAGTCATTTTTAAGTAGAAAGGTTGTAGGACATTGGAATATGCTACCAGGGGATGTCGCTGATGCAGTGACACTTGCTTCCTTCAAAATTAGATTAGATAAATACTTTACAGAGAAGGGATTAGTTCATAAATACTCGTGGGATTAGCCTTCTTTTATGCAGGTAGAGTAAGGTGATTTGAAGGGGCGAGACTGGTGGAGGGGTGGGGGGGGGGGGGGTGGGGGCTGGGGGCTGGGGGTGGGGGTGGGGTGGGGTGCAACCTCGGATGGGCCCAAGAGGCTCTTTGTTGCACTTTTCTTTTATGTCTTATGTCTTTAGGTTACAGACAGGCGCCACAGCCGGGTGGACAGCACTCATCACACACATACAGTATAGGTTACAGACAGGCGCCACAGCCGGGTGGACAGCACCCATCACAGACACACATACAGTATAGGTTACAGACAGGCGCCACAGCCGGGTGGACAGCACTCATCACACACATACAGTATAGGTTACAGACAGGCGCCACAGCCGGGTGGACAGCACTCATCACACACATACAGTATAGGTTACAGACAGGCGCCACAGCCGGGTGGACAGCACAGCTCATCACAGACACACATACAGTATAGGTTACAGACAGGCGCCACAGCCGGGTGGACAGCACTCATCACACACATACAGTATAGGTTACAGACAGGCGCCACAGCCGGGTGGACAGCACCCATCACAGACACACATACAGTATAGGTTACAGACAGGTGCCACAGCCGGGTGGACAGCACTCATCACACACATACAGTATAGGTTACAGACAGGCGCCACAGCCGGGTGGACAGCACTCATCACAGACACACATACAGTATAGGTTACAGACAGGCGCCACAGCCGGGTGGACAGCACTCATCACACACATACAGTATAGGTTACAGACAGGCGCCACAGCCGGGTGGAAAGCACCCATCACACACACATACAGCATAGGTTACAGACAGGTGCCACAGCCGGGTGGACAGCACTCATCACAGACACACATACAGTATAGGTTACAGACAGGCGCCACAGCCGGGTGGACAGCACTCATCACACACATACAGTATAGGTTACAGACAGGCGCCACAGCCGGGTGGACAGCACCCATCACAGACACACATACAGTATAGGTTACAGACAGGCGCCACAGCCAGGTGGACAGCACTCATCACACACATACAGTATAGGTTACAGACAGGCGCCACAGCCGGGTGGACAGCACTCATCACAGACACACATACAGTATAGGTTACAGACAGGCGCCACACCCGGGTGGACAGCACTCATCACACACATACAGTGTAGGTTACAGACAGGCGCCACAGCCGGGTGGACAGCACTCATCACAGACACACATACAGTATAGGTTACAGACCGGCGCCACAGCCGGGTGGACAGCACTCATCACACACATATACAGTATAGGTTACAGACAGGCGCCACAGCCGGGTGGACAGCATCCATCACAGACACACATACACAGTATAGGTTACAGACAGGCGCCACAGCCGGGTGGACAGCACTCATCACACACATACAGTATAGGTTACAGACAGGCGCCACAGCCGGGTGGACAGCACTCATCACAGACACACATACAGTATAGGTTACAGACAGGCGCCACAGCCGGGTGGACAGCACTCATCACAGACACACATACACAGTATAGGTTACAGACAGGCGCCACAGCCAGGTGGACAGCACTCATCACACACATACAGTATAGGTTACAGACAGGCGCCACAGCCGGGTGGACAGCACTCATCACAGACACACATACAGTATAGGTTACAGACAGGCGCCACACCCGGGTGGACAGCACTCATCACACACATACAGTATAGGTTACAGACAGGCGCCACAGCCGGGTGGACAGCACTCATCACAGACACACATACAGTATAGGTTACAGACCGGCGCCACAACCGGGTGGACAGCACTCATCACACACATACAGTATAGGTTACAGACAGGCGCCACAGCCGGGTGGACAGCACTCATCACACACATACAGTATAGGTTACAGACAGGCGCCACAGCCGGGTGGACAGCACTCATCACACACATATAGTATAGGTTACAGACAGGCGCCACAGCCGGGTGGACAGCACTCATCACAGACACACATACAGTATAGGTTACAGACAGGCGCCACAGCCGGGTGGACAGCACTCATCACACACATACAGTATAGGTTACAGACAGGCGCCACAGCCGGGTGGACAGCACTCATCACACACATACAGTATAGGTTACAGACAGGCGCCACAGCCAGGTGGACAGCACTCATCACACGCATACAGTATAGGTTACAGACAGGCGCCACAGCCGGGTGGACAGCACTCATCACGCACATACAGTATAGGTTACAGACAGGCGCCACAGCCGGGTGGACAGCACTCATCACACACATACAGTATAGGTTACACACAGGCGTCACAGCCGGGTGGACAGCACTCATCACACACATACAGTATAGGTTACAGACAGGCACCACAGCCAGGTGGACAGCACTCATCACAGACACACATACAGTATAGGTTACAGACAGGCGCCACAGCCGGGTGGACAGCACTCATCACACACATACAGTATAGGTTACAGACAGGCGCCACAGCCGGGTGGACAGCACCCATCACAGACACACATACAGTATAGGTTACAGACCGGCGTCACAGCCGGGTGGACAGCACTCATCACACACATACAGTATAGGTTACAGACAGGCGCCACAGCCGGGTGGACAGCACTCATCACAGACACACATGCAGTATAGGTTACAGACAGGCGCCACAGCTGGGTGGACAGCACTCATCACACACAAACAGTATAGGTTACAGACAGGCGCCACAGCCGGGTGGACAGCACTCATCACACACATACAGTATAGGTTACAGACAGGCGTCACAGCCGGGTGGACAGCACTCATCACAGACACACATACAGTATAGGTTACAGACAGGCGCCACAGCTGGGTGGACAGCACTCATCACATACACACATACAGTATAGGTTACAGACAGGCGCCACAGCCGGGTGGACAGCACTCATCACAGACACACATACAGTATAGGTTACAGACCGGCGCCACAGCCGGGTGGACAGCACTCATCACACACACACATACAGTATAGGTTACAGACCGGCGCCACAGCCGGGTGGACAGCACTCATCACACACACACATACAGTATAGGTTACAGACAGGCGCCACAGCCGGGTGGACAGCACTCATCACAGACACACATACAGTATAGGTTACAGACCGGCGCCACAGCCGGGTGGACAGCACTCATCACACACACACATACAGTATAGGTTACAGACAGGCGCCACAGCTGGGTGGACAGCACTCATCACAGACACACATACAGTATAGGTTACAGACAGGCACCACAGCCAGGTGGACAGCACTCATCACAGACACACATACAGTATAGGTTACAGACAGGCGTCACAGCCGGGTGGACAGCACTCATCACACACATACAGTATAGGTTACAGGCAGGCGCCACAGCCGGGTGGGCAGCACTCATCACAGACACACATACAGTTTAGGTTACAGACAGCCGCCACAGCCGGGTGAACAGCACATATCACAGACACACACACAGAATAGGTTACAGACAGGCGCCACAGCCAGGTGGACAGCACCCATCACAGACACACATACAGTATAGGTTACAGACAGGCGCCACAGCCGGGTGGACAGCACCCATCACAGACATACATACAGTATAGGTTACAGACAGGCGCCACAGCCGGGTGGACAGCACTCATCACAGACACACATACAGTATAGGTTACAGACAGGCGCCACAGCCGGGTGGACAGCACTCATCACAGACACACACACAGTATAGGTTACAGACAGGCGCCACAGCCGGGTGGACAGCACTTATCACACACATACAGTATAGGTTACAGACAGGCGCCACAGCCGGGTGGACAGCACTCATCACAGACACACATACAGTATAGGTTACAGACAGGCGCCACAGCCGGGTGGACAGCACTCATCACACACATACAGTATAGGTTAGACAGGCGCCACAGCCGGGTGGACAGCACTCATCACACACATACAGTATAGGTTACAGACAGGCGCCACAGCCGGGTGGACAGCACTCATCACACACATACAGTATAGGTTACAGACAGGCGCCACAGCCGGGTGGACAGCACCCATCACACACATACAGTATAGGTTACACACAGGCGCCACAGCTGCGTGGACAGCACACATCACAGACACACATACAGTATAGGTTACAGAGAGGCGCCACAGCCGGGTGGACAGCACACATCACAGACACACATACAGTATAGGTTACAGACAGGCGCCACAGCCGGGTGGACAGCACACCTCACAGACACACACACAGTATAGGTTACAGACAGGCGCCACAGCCGGGTGGACAGCACACATCACAGACACACATACAGTATAGGTTACAGACAGGCGCCACAGCCGGGTGGACAGCACACATCACAGACACACACACAGTATAGGTTACAGACAGGCGCCACAGCCGGGTGGACAGCACCCATCACAGACACACATACAGTATAGGTTACAGACAGGCGCCACAGCCGGGTGGACAGCACACATCACAGACACACATACAGTATAGGTTACAGACAGGCGCCACAGCCGGGTGGACAGCACTCATCACAGACACACATACAGTATAGGTTACAGACAGGCGCCACAGCCGGGTGGACAGCACTCATCACACACATACAGTATAGGTTACAGACAGGCGCCACAGCCGGGTGGACAGCACTCATCACACACATACAGTATAGGTTACAGACAGGCGCCACAGCCGGGTGGACAGCACTCATCACAGACACACCTACAGTATAGGTTACAGACAGGCGCCACAGCCGGGTGGACAGCACCCATCACACACATACAGTATAGGTTACAGACAGGCGCCACAGCCGGGTGGACAGCACTCATCACAGACACACATACAGTATAGGTTACAGACAGGCGCCACAGCCGGGTGGACAGCACCCATCACAGACACACATACAGTATAGGTTACAGACAGGCGTCACAGCCGCGTGGACAGCACCCATCACAGACACACATACAGTATAGGTTACAGACAGGCGCCACAGCCGGGTGGACAGCACCCATCACAGACATACAGTATAGGTTACAGACAGGCGCCACAGCCGGGTGGACAGCACCCATCACACACATACAGTATAGGTTACAGACAGGCGCCACAGCCGGGTGGACAGCACTCATCACAGACACACATACAGTATAGGTTACAGACAGGCGCCACAGCCGGGTGGACAGCACCCATCACAGACACACATACAGTATAGGTTACAGACAGGCGCCACAGCCGGGTGGACAGCACTCATCACAGACACACATACAGTATAGGTTACAGACAGGCGCCACAGCCGGGTGGACAGCACTCATCACACACATACAGTATAGGTTACAGACAGGCGCCACAGCCGGGTGGACAGCACACATCACAGACACACATACAGTATAGGTTACAGA
Organism: Chirona hameri; assembly: GCA_036785665.1. NCBI lineage: Eukaryota > Metazoa > Arthropoda > Thecostraca > Balanomorpha > Balanidae > Chirona > Chirona hameri. The sequence continues at coordinate 16,006 of JAXIVJ010014827.1, forward strand.
CAGGCGCCACAGCCGTGTGGACAGCACCCATCACAGACACACATACAGTATAGGTTACAGACAGGCGCCACAGCCAGGTGGACAGCACTCATCACAGACACACACACAGTATAGGTTACAGACAGGCGCCACAGCCGCGTGGACAGCACCCATCACAGACACACATACAGTATAGGTTACAGACAGGCGCCACAGCCGCGTGGACAGCACCCATCACAGACACACATACAGTATAGGTTACAGACAGGCGCCACAGCCGGGTGGACAGCACTCATCACACACATACAGTATAGGTTACAGACAGGCGCCACAGCCGGGTGGACAGCACACATCACAGACACACATACAGTATAGGTTACAGACAGGCGCCACAGCCGTGTGGACAGCACCCATCACAGACACACATACAGTATAGGTTACAGACAGGCGCCACAGCCAGGTGGACAGCACTCATCACAGACACACACACAGTATAGGTTACAGACAGGCGCCACAGCCGCGTGGACAGCAACCATCACAGACACACATAGAGTATAGGTTACAGACAGGCGCCACAGCCGCGTGGACAGCACCCATCACAGACACACATACAGTATAGGTTACAGACAGGCGCCACAGCCGGGTGGACAGCACCCATCACAGACATACAGTATAGGTTACAGACAGGCGCCACAGCCGGGTGGACAGCACCCATCACACACATACAGTATAGGTTACAGACAGGCGCCACAGCCGGGTGGACAGCACTCATCACACACATACAGTATAGGTTACAGACAGGCGCCACAGCCGGGTGGACAGCACCCATCACAGACACACATACAGTATAGGTTACAGACAGGCGCCACAGCAGCGTGGACAGCACCCATCACACACATACAGTATAGGTTACAGACAGGCGCCACACCCGGGTGGACAGCACCCATCACAGACACACATACAGTATAGGTTACAGACAGGCGCCACAGCCGGGTGGACAGCACCCATCACACACATACAGTATAGGTTACAGACAGGCGCCACAGCCGGGTGGACAGCACTCATCACAGACACACATACAGTATAGGTTACAGACAGGCGCCACAGCCGCGTGGACAGCACCCATCACATACACACATACAGTATAGGTTACAGACAGGCGCCACAGCCGGGTGGACAGCACCCATCACAGACACACATACAGTATAGGTTACAGACAGGCGCCACAGCCGGGTGGACAGCACTCATCACACACATACAGTATAGGTTACAGACAGGCGCCACAGCCGGGTGGACAGCACTCATCACACACATACAGTATAGGTTACAGACAGGCGCCACAGCCGGGTAGACAGCACTCATCACACACATACAGTATAGGTTACAGACAGGCGCCACAGCCGGGTGGACAGCACTCATCACACACATACAGTATAGGTTACAGACAGGCGCCACAGCCGGGTGGACAGCACTCATCACACACATACAGTATAGGTTACAGACAGGCGCCACAGCTGGGTGGACAGCACTCATCACAGACACACACACACACAGCATAGGTTACAGACAGGCGCCACAGCTGGGTGGACAGCACCCATCACAGACATACATACAGTATAGGTTACAGACAGGCGCCACAGCCGGGTGGACAGCACTCATCACACACATACAGTATAGGTTACAGACAGGCGCCACAGCCGGGTGGACAGCACTCATCACAGACACACATACAGTATAGGTTACAGACAGGCGCCACAGCCGGGTGGACAGCACCCATCACAGACATACAGTATAGGTTACAGACAGGCGCCACAGCCGGGTGGACAGCACCCATCACAGACACACATACAGTATAGGTTACAGACAGGCGCCACAGCCGGGTGGACAGCACTCATCACACACATACAGTATAGGTTACAGACAGGCGCCACAGCCGGGTGGACAGCACCCATCACAGACACACATACACAGTATAGGTTACAGACAGGCGCCACAGCCGGGTGGACAGCACTCATCACAGACACACATACACAGTATAGGTTACAGACAGGCGTCACAGCCGGGTGGACAGCACTCATCACACACATACAGTATAGGTTACAGACAGGCGCCACAGCCGGGTGGACAGCACTCATCACAGATATACACATACCATTATAGGGTACAGACAGGCGCCACAGCCGGGTGGACAGCACTCATCACAGATATACACATACCATTATAGGTTACAGACAGGCGCCACAGCCGGGTGGACAGCACTCATCACACACATACACAGTATAGGTTACAGACAGGCGTCACATCCGGGTGGACAGCACTCATCACACACATACAGTATAGGTTACAGACAGGCGCCACAGCCGGGTGGACAGCACTCATCACACACATACACAGTATAGGTTACAGACAGGCGCCACAGCCGGGTGGACAGCACTCATCACAGACACACATACAGTATAGGTTACAGACAGGCGCCACAGCCGGGTGGACAGCACTCATCACAGATATATACACATACCATTATAGACCATCGGACACCGTCTCAGTCACGCTACACAGCCACGCATACACGGATGTAACACGGACATCATGTAGCACAGACGGCACAAACACTTTATGGATCAATAAGCCGAAAGTAACTTATTCAGTCTAGACCAACATGCTTCATCCCATCAACAGTTCATAGATGCCCACTGTCTGAGCATGTCACGTCATAGTCCACTGTTCTGACATGTGACGTCACCTACGCTACGCTCACATACGCTCACATACGCTCCCTACGCTCACATGTGACTGTCACAGGGACGCCCTACACTTACATGTGACGTCACAGACACCCTACGCTCACCTGTGACGGCGCATACACCCTACGCTCACATGTGACGTCACATATACCCGACGCTCACCTGTAACGTCACAGAGACGCCCGACGCTCACACGTGACGTCACAGACACCCCACGTTCACATGTGACGTCAGAGACACCCTACGTTCGTATGTGACGTCACATACACCCGACACTCACCTGTGACGTCACACTCGACGCTCACATGTGACTTCACACTCGACGCTCACCTGTGACGTCACATACACCCCTCGCTCACAGGTGACGTCACAAACACTCTACGCTCACGTGTAACGTCACAGAGACACCCTCACCTGTGACGTCACATACACCCCACGCTCACATGTGACGTCACATACACCCCACGCTCACAGGTGACGTCACAAACACCCTACGCTCACCTGTGACGTCACATACACCCTACGCTCACCTGTGACGGCACACACCCTACGCTCACATGTGACGTCATATACACCCTACGCTCGCCTGTGACGGCACATACACCCCACGCTCTCATGTGACGCTACATACACCCCACGCTCACATGTGACGTCACAGACACACCCGACGCTCACCTGTGACGTCATCCCACTCGGGGGAGCCGAACGTGAACTTGCCCTCCATGATGTTACGCAGCATCACCATCTGTTTGCGGTGCCAGAACGGCGGACAGCCGACCAGTCTGCGGGCAGCACGGTAACGCTTGGTCACGGACAGCTCACAACTACAGGCGACGATCGCAACACCACCACTCAAATCATCAATCAATGGACATATGTTCTATACCGTATTCAAAAACATATGTAATACCGCCAAGACCATTAATATTTGAGTGTGTAGGAGTGTAAAATATACACGCCAAGAAGTAGCCAGTCAGGCGTGCAGACACAGTAAATAAAAGGTTTACTCACAGTGTGTACATTACGACGACGCCTTATATAAAAGGTTTACTCACAGTGTGTACATTACGACGACGCCTTATATAAAAGGTGTGCTCACAGTGTGTACATTACGACGACGCCTTATATAAAAGGTTTACTCACTGTGTGTACATTACGACGATGCCTTATATAAAAGGTTTACTCACAGTGTGTACATTACGACGACGCCTTATATAAAAGGTTTCCTCACAGTGTGTACATTACGACGCCGCACGCCCATCTGAAACACAGGTTGGCTGGTCATTCGTCATGCGTGCTAAGCAAACCCTCCACAAATGCTTTGCAACCTACCAGGCATATTTACTCACTGATTCAGAATATGTATTGTCTTGTCTTGTGTCCTTGAAAATATTGTCCACAAAGCAGAACAAGTATTGTGACTTTATTGTAACCATATTGGCAAAAGTGCAAAACAATAACAATGTATCACTTAACCCGCGCTTGACCAGGGGGGGGGGTCGGGCAAATATTGCTCCCCTGTCGAATATTCGCGATAACTTAAAAACCGTTCAAGATATCAACCTGAGACTTTCAGTACCCTCTTCCACATCAATTCTACGTCGGCTCAGGTAAAAATTCAAGCTATTTCGCCGATTTTGTCTAGTCGCCGAGTCTTGAAATTTGCAGACGATCTAAAAGTTGTCAGGATTATTAGAGGAAAACATGATCAGGATGTTTTTCAATCAGATCTGGACAAGCTAGTTGAGTGGTCTGAAGCATGGCAGATGAAATTCAATTTGAGTAAATGTAAGATTATGCACGCTGGACGGGTTAGCAGTAAACATAGGTATGAAATGGGTGGGCAGAAAATGGAGCAGATTGAAAAGGAAAGAGATTTAGGTGTCGTGGTAAACAATAGACTATCAGCGTCAGACCAGGTTGTAGAAGCTAGGAAAAAGGCACTTAGAATGCTAGGAGCCATTAACAGAAATGTTTCCTACAAGAGTGAAAAGGTAATAACAAAACTGTATTGTGCATACGTTAGACCACATTTGGAGTATTGTGTACAAGCCTGGTCTCCAACATATGAGAAAGATTGCTGGTTGTTAGAAAGAGTTCAAAAAAGGGCAACAAAAATGGTTGATTGTCTTGGTAGTTTACCTTATGAAGATAGATTAAAGAAATTGGGTATGTTTTCACTTAGATATAGAAGGCTAAGAGGAGATCTAATTGAAGTCTTCAAATTTGTAAATAGTCAGCATTCTGGATATTTAAAGGGTATGTTTGAGTTCAATAAGGAACATCGAGGTAGAGGTCATCAGCATAAACTCATTATGAAACAAAGTAGGACTAGGCTACGACAGTCATTTTTCAGTAGAAGGGTTGTAAGTAGGACATTGGAATATGCTACCAGGGGATGTCGCTGATGCAGTGACACTTGCTTCCTTCAAAATTAGATTAGATAAATACTTTACAGAGAAGGGATTAGTTCATAAATACTCGTGGGATTAGCCTTCTTTTATGCAGGTAGAGTAAGGTGATTTGAAGGGGCGAGACTGGTGGAGGGGGGTGTGGGTGGGTGTGGGTGTGGGTGGGGTGGGGTGCAACCTCGGATGGTCCCAAGAGGCTCTTTGTTGCACTTTTCTTTTATGTCTTTATGTCTCTCAGCCGCCACTTTCCCACAAGTCAGGGGTGGGGTGCTTCTGCACGTTCGCACGTGTGCACCACGTATTTGTATCTCAGAAACTGCTTCCCTGATGGAGTTGAAATTCACCATACATTTCCTTAGCGTTCGCTTGTTCATCACCAACTACGGCGCCTTACTGGTTCGATACAAAGTTATGGAAGAAAAATGACGAATGAGCTCAGGTGAATATATTTTACCTCGTGGAGGTCACAGGATAAAAATACTACATGGATCTTTGCATTGGCGGATCCAGAACGTGTGGTTTGGGAGGGGGGGGGAATTCTAAAAAGTCTCGCACAATTCTGAAAACGCATCGGATTTGGCTTGCTTATGCATTGATAGCTGATTTAAAGCTAACTTTCCTTAGTAAAAGTTGCTTCGATTTTCTTTTAGATCAGGACATGTGTCGATCTTGCGCCGATTTCAGGTGGTTTGGGGAGGGGGGGGGGGGCAATTGCCCATTTTGCCTAACCGTAGATCCGCCACGTAGATCCGTAAAACCGTAGATTGCAAAAGATATGGGACTGGTGAAAATTGGGCAAAATTAGCCATTTTCTGTGGATTTATATACATTTTCATGTTTCCCCAATGATTATAATTGGGAGGTCACAAAATAGACTTCACTTTAGGTCACTGCTATCAAAATAATCCGAAATAGCTGAATTGTAGTTGTGTATGACCTGATTATATCCTGTGAGTATCTAACTGATCAGTCAAACAATGTGGCTGCGGCACGACCTTACATTTTTGGAGGTGGGATCACTAGACTTGACTTAGCAACGTGACCCGAGGAGACCCAAGGTTAACAAATTAACAGGATTTGGGCAATTGATAGGCAAGCAGTTGTACCAAAAATGGCAGCGCGAAATGGCGTCGTTTTCCGCTATTTCCAAAAAACCTAAGGGGGGAGGGTATCCGCCCCCACTGGCGGATCCAGGGGGCGGACATCAGGGGCAAATGCCCCCCCCCCCAAAATAAATCTGAGGGAGAGGGGGCATGCAATACAAGTATGCCCCCCCGCGCGTTCCCTGCACTGAACGTGAAAAACAATGATCTTAGGAGAAAACTTCATGAAAGCGAAAGTTGTTTTCCTCTTAAGTGATTTAATTTTAGTTTTGATGTATCCCTTGCTTTCAATGAGAGATAAAACAGCGCACCTGATGCAATTCAAGCAGTCCCGGTGACACTCGCCCCGCGGGGGGGTGGGGGGGGGGGGTGGCAGAATCTGCCACCTCCCGGAATTTCTCAATAACTATACGACTCTAATAGATATCAACGTGAAACTTGTAGTACCATATACTGCATCAATTGTACGCCTTCTCACCAAATTTCAATGAAATTTATGAAGCATTTGGGGAGATAATAACGTTTTAATGACGTCATGTCATTCCATTTTTGGTGGAAGAACAATAAATGTTTAAAAAAAAGAGTTTCAAAGCAAATTGCAAATACAAAACGTCCAAAGAAAAGAGATGTCATTCTCTTCCAAATGGCCATCTATAATTTGTTATTTTTGGGGGGTTTTGAACCCCAAGTTTTTTTTCTCGGAAAAATGTCCACAAAATTATTTTTTGTGAATTCGGAAAGTGAATTTCGTAAGCTCGAATACCAAAATAAGGTGACCGGCCCAAATCCGCGGAGGGAAAAAATGGGGGCTACCTTTTTGCCACAAAAAGATATCCCAAAAATGGGGTACCTCCCCCCCCCCCCTCCCCCCCCCCCCCCCCCCCCCCCCGTGGCTTTTCCTTAAAATAGGCCCTGAGAACCATGCAACGTTGCATCAACTACTGATATTTGTTGTACCTATTGTTACAAGGATGCAAGAATAATGTTTCCACATTGATCCATGATGACATCACTTGCTGCTTCCATGGGTGCTGCAAAATAGTTTTGGACAATTGATGTTTTGCGTATTTGAAGTAGGTAATAGAATCAAAGCATCATTCAATATTCCACAAATAAGATAGAAAACACCATTATTATTTTTGGTTCTAATCATATGAGAGCAATCATTTTATCCAACATGATTTTACATGACACAGTATTTTTGCCAGTATTGAATATTTTACCACAAGAACTACAGATGCAGGATGCTGTGGCTATTTTAGTCTGGGTATGCCACAAATTGTATGTTATTGTTCAGAATCCAACATTATTTTACATTGGCACAGTTTTTATGTCAGTATTGAATATTTAAATATCATTTTGTTCATTTAATTTTATATGTGATAGAGATAAAGAGATTGTGTCAAGATACCTGAAAAAGATAACAAGTTCCAGCAAATACATTTCACTAAACTTTGGAAACAATACTTGATCGATCAAGAATGTTGGCATTAGGTATCCAAAATTTGACCTATAATTTGGCACGCTATTCAGATAGAGCTCTAAGAAAATCCAGGATCAGGGATACTAAAAAAAAATGAGAGGGGAAGTGGTATTTTCTAAAATTGTATTGCATGAAGAAAGGGGAAAATTCTATCTTTCCCCATTCAAAATCATTCCTGTCCACTGACCAGGGTCCTCCATGATATTTAACGAATTTTGATCTATTAACATCACCATCATCATCATCATCATATATTTATTTGCCTTGACAATAGGTGAAATTCAGGATGGACACATTGGTGCACGTTGCCATCGAAACAAAAGGATTGGTCCATAAGCTTACGCTTAAATCAGAGCACCTATCCCTTTGATAGCGGAACTCTAGTTGTAGCTATCTACTGACCACCGCACCACAGTACATGATTTATCGGGATACTGGATTCAGATATTAGGAAGGTAATTCCTGTGATTGTTTATATATAATGAAGCTTAGTTGGCAAGGAGTAAGTTGAAAGCACTTGCTTGCAATGTCCTATTATTTCGGGGCAGCCCGCCCGGCCAACCGGGACGTCGCCACGATCCATCCCGGACCCGGGACGTGTGCGGGTTACCGCCCCGGTTGGCCCATAGAAAGTAAGTCGTAATACAAAAACATATTTGCGTAAGTTATGCACAGTAACCCCATAGAGGTGACCATCTTGACGTTTGAAAAAAGACTACAAGTCCGCCATTATTCTTCCAACTATTAATAAAAACTGACCTCAGGTCAAGGTCACCAAATAACCTAAATGGGGCATATTGCATATCATCTCACGGGCATTGTCGCCATAAATCCAATGATGCCATATGAAGACTCCATTCTATCGAGGGTTAGGGGCAAATTAGTGCTGATGACCACAAATGTTCTCAGGTGACCCTGCAAGGCCCACGGAGTACCTAATTATTTCACCTGAATCGGCAAGAATCACCGATGGGAGCATCTTGAAGTATCAATTTCATGCCAAACATGTCAAAATGGGGCATTTGAAACTCTTGGCAACTTGAAATTGAAATTGAGTCAATTGAGGCAATAGAGGCAAATGTAAGTGCCCATTGCCTTATAATGGGGAGTCCCCAGAATTTAAGTGATACCGATATAAAATCCAAGATTTGCAATTTGCAATAAAAAATACAATTTAACGAATTCTATTACCTATTTAGGTGCTACTCAGGATATTCCCAAGCGGAACGCTACGTTATACCTATAACTCTCCCCCCCCCCCCTAGAAACATCAATATCGTCAGGTCAGATCGATGGTAAAGTTAGCCGAGGTCAATTCTGTACAAGCAACCACATTTTACAGCGGCCGTGCGCGTCATTACTACATAAACAGACAATGTGCAAGCTCCAGGGTCGCCGCTACCTAGTGGGGGTCGTCCCACATTTATGGGAATTTTTAACATTACGACTATCGGTATTGCATGACAAAAATTGACTTCAAAGGGCATCCGCCCCCCCCCCACACACACACACACACACAGATGATAAGTACTTTATTTGACTTGGCTTTACCTGATTGACCCGTAATAGCCGCTGCCACGTGGACAGGCACGTAGCCAGGATTTCGTCCAGGGGGGGGGGGGGGGGGGGCGGCGCCTCGAAAGGGTCACTTACCGAGCGTTGAAAGGGCCCCCTTTCCAAGCGCTGAAAGGCCCCCCCCCCAAAAAAAAAAACGGATGAAAAGGCATGTTACAATGATGGAAAATGCAGTATGACAGGTATGGCATGAGCCATACCAACTTTTAGGAGCTGGAGTTAGCAAACTGCCATATCAACTTTGGAACGAGCGACACCAATTTGGAATCAGCTATACCAACTTGGAATATTGTTATGCTCAAGACTTGGAACTCTTAAACAAATTGCGCCGCAGAGCAGCGCGAACATTTTGAGTCTTATGCCCTGGATATGCATTCTCATCAATGCGTCGCATTGCGTATGGTGCGGACCTCTAAAATTGCTTATTGTGCGTTTAAAGTGCGGTAAGAAAAGTGTAAAAGTTAACTATTTTGCCCAATTATATAGGAAAGTAGCAACATAACACATACATGCGCCGAGAAACGGGCCGAGTTTTTTGCTAACCCGCATATAATTGAATTTGCAGTTAAATTGCACCGCGAAGCGGCACGAAAATTTCGAGTTGTATTCCCTGTACAACTGTATTCTTACTGTTGCAAGACCCAAGCAGACTTGTCAACGATTCAATGTGAATCGACTACTTTTGATTGAATCATTCTTATTTCAAATGAATGACTCATGAATCGATTCACCTCATGCGCAAACCTGTTGTGAGTCACTGATTGAATCATTCATACAGAGAAAATAGGCTGATTGAATCATTCATTGCTCAAAGAATCATTCTTTTTGGTCGAACAGCATAAACTGTCCACAAAATATGCCAGCGGCCCAGCATTCATCTGTGCCCTGTGGACAAACCAGGCACTTAATGGCCAATTATATGAGCTCTGTGTCCTGAGCTGTAGCCTGTAATTCATCTATGCGTAAAGAAAGCGAGGCTTTGTGTCCAACTCCAGTGGGTACAAAGCCACTGTTCAATCAGCCCTAACTAGGTGACATACCTTGGAACTGGTAGGGTTAGGGGTAGGTACCTAAATACTTAGAAAAGGTAACTAACTCATACTTCGGTTCATAAACCACACAGTACACGCACACCTTTTTCACACGAAAAATGATAAAAAGGTACCCACCTTTTCCTAATTTCTAGGCTATACCATATACAAAACTAAATCATAAACAAACATTTGCATGACCTCCGCATGTCCCAAATATCACTGAGCATCGGCGCGCTTTATTCCACATCATGCTTTATAAAAATAATACCTAATGCAATATCAAAATAAATGTTCTATTCGCTTAAAAAAGTGAAACGTAAAGTCACTAATGCTTTTGGAACTTGGAATTCGGAATTATAATAAATATTATAAATATCATTTTATAATCAAAATAAACAACACGCGTGTCCAATTGGCTCACATTCACATTCACATTCGGAAATACATTCGCGGACTATTTGGATTGGCTTCAATATTGGTACACAGATAGATCACGACCTAGTGATCATTCTGGTAAAATCTTAGAGTCTCACATTCAAAATCAAAGGAGTTAGAGCAGGTCAGATAGGTTTAAGGTCAAACAGCAGACTATTCTGATGTGCCTGCAAATTGGCACACAGGTAGAGCATGACCTTCCTATCACGCTCATACAATTTTAGAGTCGCACAGTCAAAATCAAAGGAGTTAGACAAAGGAGTCGCCACTTCCCATTAATGTTGAGTGACTGAATCAAGATTGAATCATTCATTATGGTAATGTTGAGCGATTGAATCATGATTGAATCATTCATTATGGTAATGTTGAGTGATTGAATCATGATTGAATCATTCATTATGGTAATGTTGAGTGAGTGAATCATGATTGAATCATTCATTATGGTCCGTGAATCACTGTGAATCGACTCATGACAAATATGAATCATTGACAAGTCTGGACCCAAGGTCCCTTCAGATCGTCTAGGGGCCCCTCTGACCTTTTCAACGCCCTTCCGACCTGTTCAGGGACTCATCTGGGATCCGCGAAGCGAAAAGGCATGATGTGGAGTGGGTGATATATATAATACAAAGAGGCTTACTCTACAGGACAAATTAAAATCGGAGATTTCGGGTATATTGTAGCACCCTGACGAAGGTGTTGCAATATACCCGAAAGCTCCGCTTTTAATACTTGTACTGTGGAGTAAGTCCTCTTTGTATTTAATCTTCATCTGGGATCTCCACGTGCTTTGACCCTTCCGGTCTCACCAGGGACTCCTCTGACCTTCCAAGAAGCCCCTCTTGTGTGTCAAGGGGCCCATTCGGCCTGTGCAGAGGTCCTTCCGACCTGGCCAGGGACTGCACTGGCTGCTTTGTCGCCCTACCGACATGCTCAGGGGTAGGGGCGGCGGATTGCCGGGCGCAGGGTATCCAAAATCCCCACCTCCCAGTTGAAAATCCTGGGGAGGGGTGGGAGGGTCATTTTGCCCCCCAGATTGAGCAGGCCAAAATCTGGGGAGGGGCAAAATTACCTTTATGCCCCCCAGGATTTTCGACTGGGGGGCATTTTGGGTACCCTGCCCTCGCAATCCGCCACCCCTGCTCAAGGGCCCTCCGACCTGCCCAGGGGCCCCTCCAGTCTGGCTAGGAACTCATCCGACATGTTCAAGGGGCCTTCCGACCGGCCCAGGCACCCTTTCTGTCTAGCCAGGGGCCCCTCTGACTTGCCCAGGACCACATCCCTCCCCCCCCCCCCCGATCTGCCCAGCGACTATTCTGGTCGGCCTGCGCTGGCTGCTTTGTCGCCCTGCCGACATGCTCAAGGGGCCCTCCGACCTGCCCTGGGGCTCTTCCGTGCTGGCCAGGGGCCAATTCGGCATGTTCAGGGGCCCTTCTTACCCGCACAGGGGTCCTTTCGGTCTGGTCAGGGGCCCTCCGATCTGCACAGAGGCTCTTTTAACTTTCCAGGGGCCCTCTGGTCTCTCCAGGGGCCATCTAGCCTTCTAAGGGGTCCTTTCGACCTGGCAAGGGATTGCGCTGGCTGCTTTGTTGCCTTGCGACATGCTCCGAGGGCCCTCCGACCTGCCCTGGGGCCCCTCCGTGCTGACTAGGGGCCCATTCGGCATGTTCAGGGGCTCTGCTGACCCATCTAGGGGCCCTTTTGGTCTGGTCAGGGGCCCCTCTGACCTGCACAAGGACCCTTTTAACTTCCCAGGGGCCCTCTGGTCTGAACAGGGGCCCTCTAACCTGCTCAGGGGCCCTTATGACCTGGCAAGGGACTGCGTTGGCCGCTATGTCACCCTGTTGACATGCTTAGGGGCCTCTCGACCTGCCCAGGGGCCCCTCTGTGCTGGCTAGGGGCCCATTCGACGTGTTCAGGGGGCCCATTCGACGTGCTCAGTGGGCCCTCTGACCCGCTCAGGGGCCCTTTCGGTCTGGCCAGGGCCCCTCTGACATGCACAGGGCTTTTTTGAACGTCTAAGGGCCCTCTGGGCTTTCAGAGAGGGCCCTGATGGCCCTAAAGGACATCTAAAGTCCTCTTTCGCGCGGTCTCATCGGCCCTTTTCGGCGCGCGCAGTGCGCTGAAAAGGGCCCTCGCGCGCCGAAAAGGGCCCTCCTGGCCTCCAGGGGGGGGGGGGGGGGGGGGAGGCGGCCGCCCCCCCCCCCCTTGGCTACGTGCCTGCACGTGGATGACCTCAATCAATATCTATATCTGTAACTTCACAATGCCTGGCACGCGCGTGACAGGGGCCCTGGGTACGTCCAAGATATGACATTTGCATATGTTCATAGAATATATAAAATTGTGACAAGCCGTTTGACCCCACAACCGAATTTTTCCGAACAATACTTCCTGAGATCTGGACCGAGTTGCCCATCCGTCGGATAGGCAGTTTGCTGTGACGGGGATCTACTTTCAGTGGGCGAATAATCAGCTGATTGTCGGTCCTCATAATTCACGAAATGTACACGTATTTCACACAGCCGGTCCTCGGATTCCGGTGAGGTCCTCGACATTCCGACCTCATGACATTTCTTCCTAAAACGATTCTGACAAATTTCAAACGTCAGGGTACCTCTATTCGTCATGCATTTTAAGTGCCTGCATTTTGGCGGGCCTCAGACAATCGCAACAGGTGGTCCTCTAGATACACGGTACAGACAAGGTGCTCGTCTTGCACCGTACACACGTATAGGTGTGTGTGTGTGTGTGTGTGTGTGTGTGTGTGTGTGTGTGTGTGTGTGTGTGTGATGTGTGTGTGTGTGTGTGTGTGTGTGTGTGTGTGTGTGTGTGTGTGTGTATGTGTGTGTGTGTGTGTGTGTGTGTGTGTGTGTGTGTGTGTGTGTGTGTGTGTGTGTGTGTGTGTGTGTGTGTGTGTGTGTGTTTGTGTGTGTGGTGTGTGTGGGTGTGTGGGTGTGTGGGTGTGTGCGTGTGCGTGCGTGCGTGCGTGCGTGCGTGCGTGCGTGCGTGCGTGCGTGCGTGCGTGCGTGCGTGCGTGCGTGCGTGCGTGCGTGCGTGCGTGCGTGCGTGCGTGCGTGCGTGCGTGCGCGTGCGTGCGTGCGTGCGTGCGTGCGTGCGTGCGTGCGTGCGTGCGTGCGTGCGTGCGTGCGTGCGTGCGTTCGTGCGTGCGTGCGTGCGTGCGTGCGTGCGTGCGTGCGTGCGTGCGTGCGTGCGTGCGTGCGTGCGTGCGTGCGTGCGTGCGTGCGTGCGTGCGTGCGTGCGTGCGTGCGTGCGTGCGTGCGTGCGTGCGTGCGTGCGTGCGTGCGTGCGTGCGTGCGTGCGTGCGTGCGTGCGTGCGTGCGTGCGTGCGTGCGTGCGTGCGTGCGTGCGTGCGTGCGTGCGTGCGTGCGGTGCGTGCGTGCGTGCGTGCGTGCGTGTGTGCGTGTGTGTGTGTGTGTGTGTGTGTGTGTGTGTGTGTGTGTGTGTGTGTGTGTGTGTGTGTGTGTGTGTGTGTGTGTGTGTGTGTGTGTGTGTGTGTGTGTGTGTGTGTGTGTGTGTGTGTGTGTGTGTGTGTGTGTGTGTGTGTGTGTGTGTGTGTGTGTGTGTGTGTGTGTGTGTGTGTGTGTGTGTGTGTGTGTGTGTGTGTGTGTGTGTGTGTGTGTGTGTGTGTGTGTGTGTGTGTGTGTGTGTGTTTATGTGTAGGCCGGCTGAAGTGAAGAGTTGCCAGTACCCGGATCTTGCCGCAGCCTGTCTCCGTCTGAGCCGATCTACGGCACGGTGGTTGAAGTCTTTAAGTAATGTGTGTCGGTATTTTAGTTCTCTGCTCTCTGTCACGGTCTGCTCATTTTGTCTTTGTTTGATTAACGCTTAGTCGGTCACAATTTCCCCTGACCACCCCAGATGAAGCACAGATGTAACGTTTAGCTGTGGGACGCTGTGTCACAGATGTAACGTTCACCTGTGGTCAGCTGTGTCACAGATGTAACGTTCAGCTTTAGTCAGCTGTGTCACAGATGTAACGTTCAGCTGTGGTCAGCTGTGTCACATATGTAACGTTCAGCGGTGGTCAGCTGTGTCACAGATGTAACGTTCAGCTGTGGTCAGCTGTGTCACAGGCGTAACGTTCAGCTGTGGTCAGCTGTGTCACAGATAGTACGTTCAGTTGTGTCACAGATGTAACGTTCAGCTGTGGTCAGCTGTGCCACATATGTAACGTTCAGCTGTGGTCAGCTGTGTCACAGATGTAACGTTCAGCTTTGGTCAGCTGTGTCACAGATGTAACGTTCAGCTGTGGTCAGTTGTGTCAGAGATGTAACGTTCAGCTTTGGTCAGCTGTGCCACAGATGTAACGTTCAGCTGTGGTCACACCACATATGTAACGTTCAGCTGTGTCACAGATGTAACGTTCAGCTGTGGTCAGCTGTGTCACAGGCGTAACGTTCAGCTGTAGTCAGCTGTGTCACAGATGTAACGTTCAGCTTTGGTCAGCTGAAGTGACTCATTGTCTCTCCAATATTTATGAAGACTCCGATATTGATACTTCGTCGTAAAAACACAGCATTTCATCTGTAACACCAATCACGCGCGTAATGCGGTACCTCCTATAAGCCATTGGCTACATCAGGACTGTGGTGATGTAAGGAAAGTCGGATAACAGTACGCACTTAGTGCATATGGCTAATTCACGTTTTTTGTTGTGTATTGATTGACAGCTGTCGTCACTATCGCTACATAAAGTCCAATCAATTATCTCTCATCGGTCATGATTAGAGTGACCAACCGATATGGTAGGTATAGCCACAGGCACTTCTCGAAAACCGTACATTTGCCAGGGACAATTCGTTTCGGCTGCATATGAATTTAAGCAATGAAACCAACACTTTCTGATGATAACAGTGACGGTATTATGGGTATACAAATGTATGTAAACGCATAGCCAGTTAACCCTATTAGCGGCAGGGAGGGCAGATTCTGCCCATCCCTCAGGTTTTTCGCAAATATCTCCCAAACGGCTGGAAGCAGAACCATTAAATTTTGGGACTTTTCCTAGAATTGAATTCCGCATATGGAGTCAAAATTTGTGAGGGGCCGTTTTTTTGGCGACATTTGGCGATAATATGTGGATGCGATCTTCACGGCTTCTTCCTAACTGCCTGAAGTATAAAAGAGTTACATAGGTGTACAGTGATTGAAACAAGTGCAAATTAGTTTATTTTAGTAAACTATAATTAATATTGCACGGCAGCGGTGGTTTCAGGGACTTGAAAAGGGCAGGTTTACAGGAAGTTATTTTTGTATATTATGACTCCCTTTTTTGCTAACCTGGCACCGCCTATGGATGAAATTAAGCTTGATAACTGTTGTGTACGATGTCACAATAACGCACCATTTCATTTATCAAAAAGAAAAGAAGAAGAAAAAACGAGTTTATCCCTCGCCCGATCCTAAAACGACCCACTGAAGTTTTTCCTGTATGTTTTGTGCAATTTTAAGCCTAAAACTGGGATCCAGGAAACTTTGCACGAGACGTTAATTTGGATTGTTTTCTTGGATCGTATGTTGTGATTACCATCTTCTTGTTTAAAGAAAACTAAAATACATTATATAGCTTTTGTATTGGTAAATACATCGCCGATATTAGTTTTTTGCTGAGTCATCGTATTGCGTTTTGGTTTATACTCTCAAAGATATATCTAACCAATCCGTCAGATTAAAATAAGGCCTTTCCATTGCCATCGACTCTGTCTTGTTAAACACACAGGATATAATATCTAGGACTCTACCGCTGATAAATATTTATATCTCGAATTTTCAGACAAATTATTGCACTCGGCCTTCGGCCACGTGCAATAATTTGTCTGAAAAGTCTCGATATAAATATTTATTTTCGCGGTATCGTCAAGAACGTATATTCTTGCATAGCTTTCTAGAGATGCGGCGCATCTTGCTGCAATTTTCAGTAGCTAAGTATATAGCAATCATAGGTATGCTGTAGAAATTTCATTGAAATTGGTGGAGCAATTGGGAAATAATGATGTTTTGATGACGTCATGTTGGTGGAAAAACGATAAATGTTTCAAAAATCGTAGAAAACAGAGTTTTGAAGCAAATTGCAAACGCAATTAAGCAGATATAAAATTTAATTTTCTTTAAAATGGCAATCTTGGATGTTCTAAATTTTGGGTTTTTTTATCCCAAAATGAACAAAAACTCTTTTTTTTTAAATCACCACAAAAGCAAAATTTTCAAAGATGTTAAAAAAACGGAATATATGTGAGAGAACTGAGTATGGACAATACTCAAACCTTTGTTAATAACAGTAATCTCTTTGTTAAACGGGAACACACATGTGTTCCATTATGCTCCAGTTTGTTTCTTCTTCAGGTCAGTGCCTTCATCAGTTTGATCTTGTGCAGCTCTAGTGGCAGCTCCGGTTAATCCTAAATCTCATCATTTCCTTCAAAACACAACCCTTGTCCTTTCAAAAAGCTAGTTAGTTAATCCTACCAGTCCATGCGGTCGGCTGCCCCTCTTCCCCACTCGGTTGAGAATTGGGAAAGG
>JAXIVJ010014828.1:0-33312 GCA_036785665.1 Chirona hameri
GGTGTAGTGATATCAACTTTTATCGATAGCAGCTTATAATGAAAATGAGAATTGGTTCCTCAGTCCCTGAGCTCTTCCTGGATTAAAAAAAAACACAGCTTCTTCTCGGGCTAAAACAACTATCTAACAGGGCTTCACAGGCCAAACACTTCTTGACCATTTGTACTATAGTAGAGAAAACATCACAACTCGAAACACTTCTAAAATATGTGACGCTCGGTCTGTAGTTGTCTTCTCGCTGTCCGATTCACAGTTTTCACATATGTATGCCTGATACTTTTCGTCTGCGGTAACAGTATATACGCCTCTTGGGCCTACATCGGGCACATATAGGCCTCGCACTGGATCCACCTTTCCTTGGATCGACTATTTTTTAAAACTTTCCACGCACACAAGGCAGAATACGTCTTCTTATTCCTCGTCACTGCTGCAGGGCCTCGGCTTATATGTTAACGTGGGGAGGGAGAGGGGGAAATGCCTCCGCAGTGACCGCTGGCTGCCCCCAGTGACACAATTTTGCCCCGCAGTAGGATCAAAATTCGAAGGTAAAAATACAAATGTACGGTCTGTAAAATAGATAAACGCGTCACTGAAGCATGCTTTCAACTCAAAAACAGTAAAACACCGTTTGCATCTACCTAACGTAGCTTTGGAGATCTTGAGGACCAATACCCGCTCCTCGTCGCGTCGGTTCAATATTAGCGTGGACCATGGTGTGAATTGATATACTTTTGGGGTGGCACTTTGCCGCCCCTTGAGTTCGCCCCCCCTTCCAACGGTGCTCTCTGCCCCTCAATGTTTTCTGGCCACTGGCGGATCCAAAGGAAAGGGGTGGGGCAAAAGGGCCAAGCCCCCAAACCGCCTGAAATCAGCAAAAAATGACGCACTTTCTCATTTAAAAGAACATCTCAGAAACCTTTACGAATACAAGTTGTATTAAATCACCTCTTCATCCATAAAAAAGTAAAATCCGATGAGTGTTTTTATCTGTTTGGGACTTTTTGTTATTTAGACCCCCAACCAACTTGTTTGCCGTTCTGGTTCCTCTCTGGTTCCTCTCTTGGTTCTCAAACGTTCTGGTTCCTCTCTTGCTTCTGGCCTCAGATTAGGCACCTGACACATACAGGTTTCAACCGCGGTCATCCGTGGAAAACCAAGCTTCTGATGAATTCGTTGGTTCTAGGAACATAGACTAGCCAATACCACCTTCATCGCATCACACAACGAAACCGGGGGAATATCGGCGAAGCAATGATTCTATAATTCGTGAAGTTTTTAGGTGTTTGTCTTCACTTTCGATCTGGCTGCATTGATTTGGAAGCATAGGCAGCATTTATATACTATTTTGGGGTGGCTCTCAGCTATATACCGATCGAATAGCCGATTTAATAATAACCTAGATCGAATAGCCGATTTCACCGCAAATCCGACACGAATAAATGTCGGGCTGTGTGCCAGCATTTGATGGTCTCGACAGATCATGAATGGGTCTCTCGAAAACATGCTAACGTTGAGCCGATATCAGCCCGATATCGGCTCAACGATATCGGCTATCAGCCCGATTATTCACGTCTAACCGTAATATGTGAGATGGGTTGTACAGTAAGCGGCAATAGACGGTAACAACCAGGTAATAACTACTCCTGGTTTCGGTGCCTCGTTTTTTATTCCAAGATATACCGTTTTTCTTTGCATGGGAAATCGCATGGATTGCTTGGATTGGACTGATTAGAATAATAATTTGATGAGTTTCTAATTGCTCCGACTATTTTATCCTCGCCTAACGAAATATTTTTGATTCGAAAATGACACGCCTCACACAATGAACTACTAATGTTTTGTTTTACGGTGAAAGGGATATGGTGTCTCAAATTGAGCCCTTGGCTCCCACTGGTGCATCCAGAACAACCAAAAACGTCGGTTTGAAGGAGTCGCAAAACTCGTCTGACTGTTTTTGAATTAACCCGCGTCGTGCCAGGCCAGGCATTAACAGGCTGGTGCGCAGGGACCGGCCGACCCGGCGGTGCCGGAATCGTGCTGTGACAGCGAGCCGCGGAGGTGGTGTCGCGATATTGTGCCGGGAACGCCTGAACTGCGCCGTCCTACCCATCTCCAGCGCCAGTGAAGCCTGCGAGTCGCTGTGGGTGTCGGTGAGCGGCGGTGGGCGGCGCTCGGCCACCGTGGGCGTTGTCTACCGTCCCCCGTCTCAGCCGATATTAGGAGGCCTCGCCAAGATACACGACCAACTTCGCGCAGCTGTCGCCACTGGTAGACCCGTCTTTTGTCTTGGTGATTTTAACATCGACCTTCTGCGTCCTCAAACTCCCACAGTGCGCCGCTATATGTCAATTTTACATTATTTGAACCTTTGTCAACTTGTTGTCACTCCCACCCATCTGGAGCCGACCGCCACACTCCTTGACCATATAATCACCAGTATGCCGGATCTGGAGAGCGCCGTCTCGGTGCCACCGGTACCGATTGCAGACCACCTCACCACCATTCTTCGCGCGCCCTTCAGGCGTCAGCACTTGCGTCCTACGCCTTTCCGAGCTCGCCCCTGGCGCAAAGTAGATTGGGACGCGCTCAGTTTACATCTGCTGCTGTCAGACTGGGACCCGTTATACCGGGCCGCTGACATCGAGGGGAAGTTGGAGGCGTCCATGCGTGTATGGTCGTCTGCCATCGATGTGCACTGTCCCCTGAAAACTGTGACCCCACGTCGCCCACGCTGCCCGTGGTTGGAGGGTAACCAAGAGTTGCGCAGTGTAATGCGTGAGCGCGACCGGGCTTACCGGGAATGGCACAGGTACGGTACGGAGACCGCCCTTATCGAGTATCGGCGGCTCCGAAACCGGGTAAGAGTTGCTGTGCCCAGGCGAAACGCGACTTTCTGTGCGCGACCATGCTGTCTGCTCTTGCGAGTTTCTGGCGCGGGATCCGTGAGTTCGCCCTTCGACCCACGATAGGGGGAGGTGGCGGCGCCGAGGATATGCCGATGGACCGAGCTGACGACTTCAATCGCCATTTCGCCTCAGTTGGGGCTAAGATAGCTGCCGAGCTGGCAGCCGGCTGCCACAGCGTGCCACCTCTCCCTCCGAGACCACCGTGTGTCACCACAGCCCGGCTAGTCTTACAACCGGTGACCTTACCCATGTTTTCTAGAGCCTTGAATGAACTGTCCTCTTCTAGGGCTGTTGGACTCGATGGTGTGCCGCTACTTGCATTGAAAAACTGTTTCGCTGTCTTAGGGCCTCACTTGCTTCATCTCGTCAACACTTCTATCATCACTTGCGTCTTCCCAAGTGACTGGAAAATGGTCTCAGTTCTCCCTCTTCATAAATCTGGGCCTCGCGACGCTCCTGGCAATTTTAGGCCGATATCGATTTTATCAGTGTTGTCAAAATTATGCGAGAAGGTTGTATGTACGCAGTTGTCGGCGCATCTCGTTTCCCACAGCCTGTTGGCGCCTTCACAATACGCGTACAGGCCGTGCCACTCGATGGAGGATGCCGTGGTCGACGCTGTGGAATGGATGACGCGCCGGATCGACGCGGGACATGTCGTCGCCGTCACCTCCGTCGACCTTTCTAGAGCCTTTGACAACGTTGACCACGGTGTCCTCCTGACCAAGCTACAGTGGTACGGCATCGATCCCCGATGGTTCCGGAGTTACCTCGATGGACGGCTGCAGGTGGTGAGAGGCGGATCACTATCCCTTCCCTTATCCCACGGCGTCCCTCAGGGGTCCCTCGTGGGCCCAATCCTCTTCAGCATCTTCACGAACGACCTTGCATCGTACCTTCCTCACGGGCGTCTGGTGTCCTACGCAGACGACACCCAGCTCCTCGACTCCGCCCTCCCAGCACACCTATCCCTACTAAAATCCCGACATGAGGATACCATCATTGCGGTCCAATCCTACTTCACTGCCAACTCCTTAAAGATGAACCCCACCAAGACCACCCTCCTCCTTGTCGGTACTCCTCAAGCCCTTAAAAAGACTCCATCCTTTCAGCTCAACATCTCAAACCACACACTCAATCCCTTGCCGTCCGTGAAGATGCTGGGGGTCACCATGGACCGTAACTTGTCCTGGGAGGAGCACATTTCCAATTTAGTCAAAAAGTGCAACTCCATCCTGTTCTGTCTGTATAAAATTCGTTACCACCTCACACCTGAGACCCGCAAACTCCTTATCCAGACACATGTGTTCCCCCGCATACTGTACTGCCGCTCCATCTGGGGCGGGGCCGCTGCCTGCCACCTCAGCCGGGTACAAAAGGTGATAAATTTCGCGGCAAGGATCGTCTCGGGTGCGCGGGGTCGTGATCATATCTCACCGGTCGTGGAGTCGCTAGGCTGGCGTGGTATACACGACCTCGTTGCGCGCCGCGACTGTATCGGCGTCTACAGAGCCTTAAACGATCCCCGCGCCCCGGCATCGGTCCGATCGCTATTCACCCCTCACACCGCTGTGAGCGAGCGCCTCACGCGGGCTGCGGTGGCTGGTGCTCTAGAGCTGCCCACTTTCTGGCTATCCATGTCGCGCAGGGCTTTTTCCTATAGGGCGGCCTCGTCTTGGAACCACCTGACGCCGGCCGTTATGGCCTCCTGGAGCCTCGCCGTGCTAAAATCCCAACTCGAAAATTGTGACGACGGTGTGTGAAAGCTTGACTTCGTACGTTTTATTAGCATAGTTACCATGATTTATTGTGTGTGTGCGATGCGTGTTTTAAATTGTCTGTCGTGTTTTTCGTTTGTATCGCCCAACTTGTATCCCTTTCACTCGAATCGAACATTAAGCCATTTATATGGAATGATTCGCAAATACATGAATACATGTGCCGGGGGTGAGGCGTTTGGGGAGTTGGGTTGGGAGTGACTTGGACGCCCCCATTTTTTTCTCTCGGGAATATCACGACCATGGCGGCGTGCAGCACCACCGTTTCTGGCGCACCTGTTTCGGCATGAATTGCGCACCTTTAGTAAATGTTTTGACCTCGGGTCATCTCAGGTGAAGTCACCAGGTCACGTCAAGTGGTCCCACCTCCAAAAAAGGGTGTGGTCGAGCCACAGCCAGTGTTTGACTGAGATATGTGACACAGGATTTATTCAGGCCATAATTACCCACAATTCTGCTATCTCTGATTTTTTCATATTGGTGAATTTAACAACCTCACAAAGAAAATAACCTGAACAGTCAAACAACGTCAACTATCAATGCAGTTTCTGAAATTCAGAACCCCTGACCCATTGGAATTACAAGTTTGTAATTGCAAACATTTCCTCACTTCCGTCAACCTTTGAAAAATTGAGCATGTGCAATTGCAAACATTTTTACAAACAATATCTTTGTAAACTAGTTTGTAAATAGTAAATTGAGATTTACTGCCCTGGGGTTTTGTGAAATCAAAACTACAAACACGTGTAAAAATTATTTGTAATAACAAAGAAATTCTTTGTAATTACAAACTTTTTTGCTTTGTGGCTGGCCTCAGTTCGATCTCGCCACTTTCTCAATATAAGTTAACGGGAAAATTTACCAATGCTTCCGCTATCAAGAGAACACACATTAGATCAGACCAATTGTTTCATGACATGTTATTTTAGCTCATTTTTGATGACCCAAGCACAGTTTTACTCAGTGATCACTACATCGTCAGCTGGTCAGCCAGTCATTTGAGGTCACCACCACTGCCTGCCTATAACTATTAATGAAATAAAGAAATTAAGAAAGAAATAAAGATAGAGACATGAGACCGACACCACTGTGTTGAACTCGAGACACTTCCGTAAATGTGCAACATGACCTACCTGGGTTACCGCATAACCTGGGATGATCTTGACCTGAGGTCAAAATTTAAATTTGACCTAACCCGATCATTATGGACATGATTCGAAGTGCATGACGATAAGAACAGGATAACGGCAGAATACCTTTATATCGTTTGCCTATATATTTATGAGAGAAGAAGTTATGCACTATTTGTTTTAAACAAAAACAGTGTGACCTGTGGTGACCTCTGGAACCTATACTATCGACTGATCTAAAAATGGAGTACACCCAAGCATTACAAAATTTAAGACCGTTTCTTTGCTTTTCAGTTTGTTCCTATTCCTAGCTATCGCAGTAGGTACCTGAAATATTTGGGGTTTCGGGAGCAAATTTATAATAAAAACAAATTGTCATTTGATGACATCTGGTGCCTGGTGGTGATCTCAATATTGACCGGAACAAAAAATAATCGAAATACTTTCGACGTGAATTTAGACTAGCTATCTAACAACATCGTTTGATTATGCCTAATCCGCCTAGTTCCAGAGGGGCGTTCAGAAGCCTCCCCTGGCAAAACTAACGTGGCGCCGAGCACCGGCACGACGCGGGTAAGAACTGCTTTAAAATAAACTCTCGCTTGTATAAGCTGCTTAGATCTTCCTATAAAATCAGGCAATGTGCTCATTTTCAGCAAATTTAAGTACTTTTGGTAAAGTATGCGCTGATGGACTCCTTCGATCCGTTCCTGTTCGGTGCCCCAATCGTTTTCAAAAATCGACACGGCTGGCGTGAACCTTTGTCGATGTGCATGTTTATATCTCAAATTTGTATTCAGCTTCATTACGAGCCAGCGTGAAGCGTTCGCTCGTCCTTCCGTGGTGTATGAGAAAAATCTGATTATGAGCGGCCCGGCGCGACCCGGCCCGGCCCGTGGCGACGCTTTTGAGAAGCTCATATCTCTGCAGCCGCTCGTCCGATTGACAAGCGGACTTCTTTGCTGAGCAGCCCCATCTAACCTACCCTGTCTGAGACCCATGCCGACTCATGTGGGTGACTACCACTGCGCGTGGCGCGTGCCGCGTGAAGGATGTTTAAAAGTATTTTCTCGCAATAACTCCGCAACGGCTGGGCAGATTATGTGCAAATTTCGTGTGTGGTTAGGGACCCCTCAGCCGCCACTTTCACACAACTCAGGGGTGGGGTGACTGCACGTGCGCACGTGCGCACCCCTATTCTATATCTCTGGAACGGCTGAGCCGATTGTGTTCAAATTTGGTGTGTGGTTAGGGACCTCTCAGTCCCACAAGTCAAAGGTGGGTGCCTCTGCACGTGCGCACGTGCGCACTAGAGCCCTTCATGGGACACATTTTCAGTCCCCATCCCGTTCCATCCCTTGCCAGGCCATTCAGCCAAACCCAAACCCATTCCAATCCGAATTAATAATTGATGGGGCTCCCATTCCCACCCGTTTCAGCATATTTCACCCTTTTTAGTGCTAAAAAATGATATGACCTGTCCCAAACCTGTCCCAACCCGTTACATTTGATACAAAAATGCCCCATTCCCACCCATTTCCATCCCATTCCCATTCCCATATGGGACTCCCATTCCCATATGGGATGCCCATTCCATGAAGGGCTCTAGTGCGCACCCTTTTTTGTATCTTAGAAAATACTTGCCCGATCGAGTTGAAATTTCCATACATTTCCTACGCGCTCGCTCGCTCATCGCCAACTACGGCGCCTTACTGGTTATTACGAGCGAGCGCGAAGCGCTCGCTCGTCCATCCGTGGTATATGGGAAAAGTCTGAATATGAGCGCCCCGGCCCGTGGCGACGCTTTTAAGAAGCTAATATCTCTGCAACCGCACGTCCGATTGACAAGCGGGTTTCTTTGCTGAGTAACCAAACCTGTTTGAGACCGGCGCCGACTCATGTGGGTCACTACCACTGCACGTGGCGCGTGCCGCGTGAGGGGTGTTGAAAAGTGTTTTCTCGCACAAACTCCGCAACGGCTGGGCCGATTGTGTTCAAATTTGGTGTGTGGTTAGGGACCTCTCAGCCGCCACTTTCCCCACAAGTCAGGGGTGGGGTGTCTGCACGTGCGCACGTGCACACCCCTATTCTATATCTCAGGAACGGCTGAGCCGATTGTGTTCAAATTCAGTGTGTGGTTAGGGACCTTTCAGCCGCCTCTTTCCCACAAGTCAGAGATGGGATGCCTCTGCACGCGCGCACGTGCGCACCGTTTTTTTTTGTATCTCAGAAACTACTTGCCCTATCGAGTTGAAATTCACCATACATTTCCTTCGCGCTCGCTCGTTCATCGCCGACTACGGCGCCTTACTGGTTTTATTACTATACTATTTCATTTATAGTCTACATTTATGTTTTAGTCATTATCACACTTAAAGTATTGTATCAGTATAAGTACGCTTAACCATATGCCTTAGCAACATTTTCTCGAACTGGCCCCCCAGTGAAAATTCCTTAGCCGAGGCCCTGTCCTGGGTTTGCTTCTCATCCACGCATCCATGTGAGTGGAACGGCTTCTCGTAAACGGCCCGAACACTCTCCTGTCCAGAGGCAGCCTGTAGGCGGTGGGAACAGTGAGAAGGAAAAGTGAGCATAACTATACTCCGCTGTCCTTCGCCAGGTCACCTCCACACTGAGGTGAGACGCGTGGTTATCGAGCAGCAGTAACACCGGTGACTCAGGCGTAGGCTTCACGCTCGCGCAGGAGCGGGCACGCTCACGCAGGCGTAGGCACGCTCGGTTCCCGGCCCAATAGGAGCGTTTTACTGGTAGCCATTTGCGTTTTACTGGCCATTGCGTTTTACTGGCCATTGGTATGCGTTTTACTGGCCATTGGTATGCGTTTTACTGGCCATTGGCCATAGGGGTCAGTGGTAACACTGTTACATTTTACCTCAGCAAAAATGTTACAATTCTCCCCGTCACGCCGCGCCATCTTTGAAACGAAACTGCCGCAAAGCGAGTTGGCTTGGGCGGCAGCTACGGCACTCAACTTCCGGCCAATTAGCCCCACTGCGCCTACTCACACTCTTAAATCCGTACATACTACAGCAATGAGCTAATTATATTCTCAAATAAAAAAGTTACCAAACACCCTCAAAAACATAATTATGAACAGCACTCGACTCACTTGCCGCACCATCTTCAAACTACGTGAGGAAAGTCAGCAGCTGACTGCGCATATCCAGTTGTGTCACCAGCATCGTCCGTCAGCGGGTTTCGGAACTAGGGCCACTGTTACAATTGCCCCGTGTCACATTTGACCCCGGTCTCCCCTAAATTATACATTTACTAAGATTTTACGATGGTTGGGACCAAAAAAAAACAAGCGCTATCTGGGCAAGAAATGCTTGTTTTTCGAGACGCAAGGCCTCACCTGTTGAATTGAAACTTGCGCGCCACTTTCGCAAAAAGATCGTGGCACCAAAATATGTCTGCACACAGAATTTGGCAGTACATTATGAAGTTTTCTTCAAAACTTACGCTGTTTTTATGCAAAAAGTGAAGTTTTAAAGTAAAATAATTATCAAAGTATTAATTATGGAGCATAATATTAGGTTCCTATAAAAAAGATCAGGGTTGGCAAACTTTCGTGACTGGGGGGGGGATGAATTCTGCTGACTGCGGGGGTATTTTCCCCCAGTTAACATGTTAAAATAGGCATTGCATTAAACCAATTCTTAAACATACAAAAACAAGCGATCAAGACAGTAGGGAAAAAGTACGTGTATTCGCGAGATTAAAGGGAATAGGTCACCTTGAAAGTTGTCTTGAAATTTGGCTAAACGGGGTATTTCGAACTGAGAAAGAAAAAAACGAATATGGCATTTGTTTGGACGATAGATGGATATCCGTCGAAAAATGGGCATGTTTCTCTTTTCTCCTTCATGGCCATACAAAAACTTCATGAAAATTATGACGTCATGCATATGGTAGCTTGGATATGGAAACTATTGCACACAATAACGACGAACTTTAGGCATACATACGCAGGCTGCTTGTAACGTAAACAACCGTTGTGAGGACCCGAAACAAGTTTCGGGGAAATCAAACCTCTTCTTCTAAAAGAGACCCACTAGTCCTGTGTCGAAATTACTCAACGTAGGGAGCTAATTTTTTCACACAATCCCTTTTTCCATCTGCTCTACAAATTTGTTATCTCAGTTAAAAATCCCATGTTAACACGCGCAGTGGAGGGGGGGGGGGGGGCACAAAAGTGCCCCGCACCCCCCCCCAGAAGTTTTTCGTGAATAGCTCGAAGCTCGAAAACGAAGCAAAACAGGGCGGTGTTTTTTACGAGACATTAATGCCAACTCAATAGCGGATCGTTTGACGAGAAAAAAAATCGAAATCGGTCGATACATTTTTGAGTTATATGGATTTTCACTCCAAGATCGCGGCCAGAATTGCGGTCGGCAAATCGATATCTTCGGGACCAACAGTCGGATCAAAATGATTCAAACGCCATTCGGTAGACAATGTCAATGTCCATCCCTCGAAAGAACTTTAAACACATTTCTGGTGACCTGTGACGTCACAGAGGTCAAATTCCCAAAATTGTGACATTTAGCCAGATTTGATCTTCGTGACCTCGTTTGACCTTGAAGATATTAACCGAAGGTCAATAAAATTTCAGAAAATGTAGATGATAATAGCATATACCTACCCTGTACGTGTCACCATTCTAGCTCTCATACGTTCGGAGATCTTAGGGGGGCACTAAAGTGCCCCCCCCCCTCCCTCTCCACTGCGTATCAGTGGCATACCCCTCTCCACTGCGCGTGTTAAAGGTGAACTATTCCCTTTAAGATTGGGTCACACCTTGCTCACACATCAGCATATCTTTGACAGACAGTCTCCACTGCTATACCACAAATGCAATAACAATAATATAATGTAGATAATATAATAAATACACCATACAATATACATCATACAACATTTCCTCATTGATTGCCCACACCTCCAGCAGCACCGACACAACACAACACACAACATAACACAATACATTCAGCACAACAACCTAGCACTCAACTTACCCACACTCCTCGGCGACGATCACTCAGATTTACTTCAACTTCTTTTATATTTCCTTTGCCAAACACGTTTAGTTAAAAATATATAATAGTTTTGTTTTTGCCTAGCGCAATTTTGGCTACATGCGCGGGTTTTTCCCCTTTGCGATAGGCGCTGGTTTTTTGTTATTTATAATTGTCCCAGCTAAATACACCCCACAACAAGGTCTCGACAGGGTGCCGGAGCCAGGGAGACACGCAGCAGTCTCTCCCGTTACTGCAATGATGGCATCCTGGCTCCAACACTTAACACTAACATCTTTCACACCACGCAAATCAAGTGTATGTATGCCATGTTATGTATGTTATGCATGTATGTAGGTGTGAATATACGGCAATGTGTATGTGTGTCATGTGTTTTATTTAGCTTTGACTTGAACAAATCACTTAACTTAACCCGCGCACTGCGCACTGCAGCGCACTGTTGATTTCCGCCCCCCCCCCTCAGGTTTTCCAAAGATAGCGAAAAACGGCGGCGCGCAGCGCCGCCGAGTTTTCGCACACCTGTTAGGACATCAATTGCGCACACTTGAGAAGAAAAAAATAACCCCGGGTCAGCTCAGGTCAGGTCACCAGACCAGGTCAAGTGACCCCACCTCCAAAAATGTTTGCAGTTGTGCCAAAGCCAGAGTTTTTCACCGATCAGTTTTAAACTTACAGGATTTCATGAGGGCATAAGTACTTACAATTCGTTTATCACGGAATTTTGATATCGGTGACCTAAGGTCAGGTCAATTTCGTAACCTCAATAAGTCAATGGAGAAATATACAAATGTTAAGGATATGCATGATATTAGTCCAATTACTTACGGATCATGTTATAATATGATATTCTTGATGATCCAAGTGTAAGTTTTGTTCAGTGACCCCTATTGGGTCATTTGAGGTCATGTGAGGTCACCATCACTTTTTGTTGTCAATAACTCCCGACATAATAAAGATAGAGGAGTGAAACAGACATCAATGTGTTTGTCACGTCGAGACACGTCTTCCCATATGCAACATGCCCTACTTGGGTAACCACTTGACCTTGACCTGAGGTCAAATTTGTAAGTTAATTTAACAAGGTCACCATGTACATCACTCAAAGCGCCTTGACAAGATAAACACAATGACGTAAACAGTTTTCCTTTATCTTTATTACATACAAAGTTAATAGCGAAAAACGATTTAGCAAAAAAAACGTATTTTTTTCTTTTTTGACCTCTGGAGCCTCAAATATTGACCTGAAATCAAATTTGAGAACACTTTAGCGATTGCAAATTTCACTGGCTGGCGTTCAGTTTTTTCGGTTTGTTTCTAACTAGCATAGTTTCTGAGATATATGGGAATTTCTGGAGCGATGTCCTAAAACAGGAAAAAACTGGAAAATTTGACCTTTGATGACCTCTGGTGACCTCAATTTTGACCTGACCTAAAACAATACTGAAATACTTTCGATAGAACTATCAATTGCCGTTTTCCGCTTCTCGCTACGTAGCGTAGTTTTCGAGATCTCAGGGGGGGGGGGGCGGAAATCAACCCCCCTGCAGTTCGTGTTCGGCGCAAAGCCTCTGCAGTGCGCGGGTTAAGATGGGCCCTTTCCCCTTGCATTTGCTCTGGGTTAACATAACCCGGTTAACGTAACTTCTTTGCCTGGCCAAATTGGCAGAAGTAAATTTCCCCACCACGGAAAATGGCTTAAGGCCGTTCCGGGGAGAAAAAAATGCCGGACAAGCTGGCGCAGCAGGAAAACAAGAGACGTGTAAAGTGGTGCGCCGTAGTCTAGTTTGTTGCGGTGGAGAGGCTATCTCTCAGATGGACTCCTCCTTCCAGACCGGTGTAGTTAATTTCCAGGTGCATTCGAGGTGTTTTCTAGGGGGTTTCGAGTTTGCTGAGTTGCTAGCAAAGTGCAAAGAATCTCTTCATGTTTTTTGTTCTTCAAATGTGTCGACGTAAAGGACAGAAGAGTTATAACTCTCCAAACATTTTGCAGTATTTGGTCTTCGCACACTGTGACTATGCCACCTACTTTCATTGCTGCTATACGAAACTTCTCACGCGTCTTATGAAATACCTTGTCGATCACAGAAGGTTCCAGGCACTTTAATCCGAGTCTGGAGGGCGATAAGATATCTATTGACAGCCATGCTACGCAATATGACTGATGCTCTGCAGTCCGACGGATCCATTCTGGACTCAGCCTTATATAGGAGAAGTTCTCGCACGTTCAACAACAGGTGACGTGGTTACTTCAGCTCCTGATTGAGTGTCTACCTCATTTATCAATTTTACTCACTTGAAGGTATGCATTTTCTCGGCCACATCGATCTTGCGTGAATTTCTGCGCATATAGTTGTCCTCTTAAATGGTGGAGCAGGGAACTTTTGACTAGGAGTCCGTGTTCGAGTCTCAATTGATGGCCTCATGCTCCCCTTGGCCTCCTCCATTTACAGATCGTGGGGAAATAAAACGTGGTTGCAACCGTTATACAAATGTTAAGTACATATATAGACGTGAATCGATCTAACGGCTCTCTTCAAATGCCACGACGCTGATCCACTTTACTTTTTTTGAAAAATATGCTTTCTGCTTGTGTTTTTTTATATCGCCTGTCATTAGGCAAATTCACCTACTGGGGAATGAATATATTACCAATGTGATGCAGATAGGGCTTCTTAGATGTGTAGCTTTGCAGAACTCTTTCATCTGCGTTAAAATACGTACCAGTGACCAGTTCTAGCTCGCATGGTTCATTTAAAAACAACAGGTGTTTCAACGAAGACTTATAGTATAGCATACCCAGCAACCCACTTTTACTCGGTCGAGAAAGTGAAGACAGAGAAGTTTAGGTGTATGAGATAATTTATCAGCTAGACAAGAGACAAGTTATCTCACCTTTGGGAAACACTACGGCTGGGCAAAATTGAAACTGAAAACAATAACGTAACGGCTTTTGACTAAATGGCAGACGGCCCAACACCTATGATAGGTAACCACTTTTAACATAATGGAAATTAAAGTACGCACGTACCATAAACCGGTCAGTGCAACTGGTCTCGCAATAAATCACGCAAGTCGCAATTTATCACATTTTACAGATGTTTTAACGTCTGAGGAAAAGTGCTAGTAAAATGCTCCTGCAATCAAACTGGAGCCGATTGAACGGGTGTCAAGTTTTTGTAACTACGTGGTGAAACTTGTTAATTATACCTATATTACTTATTCAACATGATTATTATACAATTTCAAGCAAATGCTGGCGTGAACGTTTATGCCATCTTACATATCGAAAGATAACATCGTGTAATAAAAACATTTGCACGTAAACAACAAAATATTGTTATTCCTGATAAAACTCTGCACCTGTGTCTTTTTGCCAGTTTGTTTTCCGGATCAGGAACGCTGTGCTATTTGGCTCACCTCACACCCCAGTACCTGTTTGAGAAGAGAGAACCAGCTTCACGCCTTTTAACAATACGCCCTCGAAGGATGGAAGCAATAGATCCGGCTTGGGTCTGTAATGATACGTTGCTGTGAAGATAATAAGCGAAAACAAAACATAAAAACACGTTGCTTTCAGGGCCATGCAGCAAAAATCTCGTTCAGAACGAAGATTGTGTGTTGACTGATGATAAACAAAGCTGAACACTGATGAAGGAAGATGATCTTATGAAAGATAGGAATATGATATGATGATATGAAGGAATGATGATGTGAGCGACTTTCTAACCGAATTACCGGTAACCTTATGATACTTTGCAAAACTTGGAGCTTACCTGTTAAATAAATTCGACCTGTGAATTCTAATTTATTCAAATCGCCACCGACGCAAATACTTTGTTTTGTGACCGGCCTCTCACATAATGACAGCACCAAGCTTACGCATAGTCTAAATCAGAGGTAGGTTGGTCTTGATTCCTGATTTCTGTCCTTGGTCTGGAATGGTTTGGTCCTTGATTTCCATCCTGTTCATTTCTGTCAAATGAGAATGCCTTTAGTATGTTAACCACAGGTGCGTAACCACCACTGGGGTCCCTGGGGATCAGTCCCCAGTAACCAGGCGCGTAGCCACCACTGGGGTCACTGGAGATCAGTCCCCAGTAACCAGGCGCGTAACCACCACTGGGGTCACTGGGGATCAGTCCACAGTAACCAGGCGCGTAACCACCACTGGGGTCACTGGAGATCAGTCCCCAGTAACCAGGCGCGTAACCACCACTGGGGTCACTGGGGATCAGTCCCCAGTAACCAGGCGCGTAACCACCACTGGGGTCACTGGAGATCAGTCCCCAGTAACCAGGCGCGTAAACACCACTGGGGTCACTGGGGATCAGTCCCCAGTAACCAGGTGCGTAACCACCACGGGGGTCACTGGGGATCAGTAACCAGTAACCAGGCGCGTAACCACCACTGGGGTCACGGGGATCAGTCCCCAGTAACCACCACTGGGGATCAGTCCCCAGTAACCAGGCGCGTAGCCACCACTGGGGTCACTGGGGATCAGTCCCCAGTAACCAGGCGCGTAACCACCACTGGGGTCACTGGAGATCAGTCCCCAGTAACCAGGCGCGTAACCACCACTGGGGTCACTGGGGATCAGTCCCCAGTAACCAGGCGCATAACCACCACTGGGGTCACTGGAGATCAGTCCCCAGCAACCAGGCGCGTAGCCACCACTGGGGTCACTGGGGATCAGTCCCCAGTAACCAGGCGCGTAACCACCACTGAGGTCACTGGATATCAGTCTCCAGTAACCAGGCGCGTAGCCACCACTGGAGTCACTGGGGATCAGTCCCCAGTAACCAGGCGCGTAACCACCACTGGGGTCACTGGGGATCAGTCCCCAGTAACCAGGCGCGTAACTACCACTGGGGTCACTGGAGATCAGTCCCCGGTAACCAGGCGCGTAACCACCACTGGGGTCACTGGAGATCAGTCCCCAGTAACCAGGCGCGTAACCACCACTGGGGTCACTGGGGATCAGTCCCCAGTAACCAGGCGCGTAACCACCACTGGGGTCACTGGAGATCAGTCCCCAATAACCAGGCGTGTAACCACCACGGGGGTCACTGGAGATCAGTCCCCAGTAACCAGGCGCGTAACCACCACTGGGGTCACTGGAGATCAGTCTCCAATAACCAGGCGCGTAACCATCACGGGGGTCACTGGGGATCAGTCCCCAGTAACCAGGCGCGTAACCACCACTGGGGTCACTGGGGATCAGTACCCAGTAACCAGGCGCGTAACCACCACTGGGTTCACTAGGGATCAGTCCCCAGTAACCAGGCGCGTAACCACCACTGGGGTCACTGGGGATCAGTCCCCAGTAACCAGGCGCGTAAACACCACTGGGGTCACTGGGGATCAGTCCCCAGTAACCAGGCGCGTAGTCACCACTGGGATCACTGGGGATCAGTCCCCAGTAACCAGGCGCGTAACCACCACTGGGGTCACTGGGGATCAGTCCCCAGTAACCAGGCGCGTAACCACCACTGGGGTCACTGGAGAACAGTCCCCAGTAACCAGGCGCGTAACCACCACTGGGGTCACTGGAGATCAGTCCCCAGTAACCAGGCGCGTAACCACCACTGGGGTCACTGGGGATCAGTCTCCAGTAACCAGGCGCGTAGCCACCACTGGGGTCACTGGGAATCAGTCCCCAGTAACCAGGCGCGTAACCACCACTGGGGTCACTGGGGATCAGTCCCCAGTAACCAGGCGCGTAGCCACCACTGGAGTCACTGGGGATCAGTCCCCAGTAACATTTTCGGATTTTAATATTACGCCTATGGGCGTTGCATGGAAAGAATCGACTTCAAAGTACCTCCGTCCCCACCTACTTTCGGAAGGTGGTTACGCCTATAGTTAACCGTCTCACCTTGAGGTATAGCACATATCGTTGAGAAAAAACGCCTTTATGAGTCCAACCCCCAAGGGATGAATATTGTTGGTCGTAACGTCACTGCCGATCCCTTTTTACCGGACTTGGACCTGGTAGCTCCCGCCAAAAATCGTGTCCAGTATTATCGGGTATATTGCCATGCGTAGACTGCTTTATTGATTTCCTTTGTGTAATATTTTTCATTTATCTTTGTGTCAAGACAAATGATAAGTGGTCAATGTTTGAGGTCGCTCGATGCTTGTGAAGAGATGTGGTACCAGGCGTAATGTGAAGCTAACCCGCCATTGACTCTCATTTGTCATTTGACCGGCATTGTCTCAGCCGAACGCCATTGACGGGAGAGGGGGGACGATATTCGCCCCCCTGGTTATCTTCCGAACAGATTGCAGAGAGACGCACAAGGCGTCATTCGAAAGCTCTCAATGGGGCACATCTAAAGTATACTAAAAAATTGTCAAATTGAGGTCAAATGTCAGGTCACGGTCAGGTCAAAGGTGAAAAGTGAGATATTTTAGTATATATGCCATACTTTCCATATAAAGCCTCCGATTGCGACCATTATCACCCAAAATGCTCTCATAGGTATAATACACATCCCACATGACCTAAAGTGAGATTGTTGGCAAAGGTCAAGGTCAGACCACAAAAGGTCACTATGCGCAAAAGATCTACGAAAGTTATTCGACACATGTTTTATATATTATTTTACACGTATAATTAGATAGATAGTCAGTCATTAGATAGATAGTCAGTCATAAGCGCGCAGTAAAAAAAAAAGTAATTGTACCACCTGACCTCATTTACGTGAAGTTATAGTCAAGCTCAGGTCAAGGTCAGGTCACATAAGGTCAAAGTTCGAAATTTATAAAACTAAATAAGCCTTAAATGGGCAACAAATTGACACGTTTCCTATTTCAAAAGAAAGTCTACGCAGCTTTTACTTAGAAAAGTTTGTTTTAAATCCCCTCTTTATGTATAAAGATTCGAAATCCGGTGAATTTTTAACATATTTGCAATGTTAGATTTTTAGGGCATTTTTCCGAAGGATTTTTTTTAATGTATTTCTTTTAAATTATTTTTTAGGGGTCAAAAACCAAAGTTTTCAGAAATCCGAGAATCTTTTTTGTAGCCCTTGCCACTTACTATTTTATGACGTTTTCTATTGAATTTTGCTCAAAATATAGACTTTGTATGATCTCTTAAAGTTTAGCTGATTTTTTAATTCGCCAAACTCGTGTGTAGTGACGTCACTAAATTAGTTATATCTCTCTTTTTTTTCTCGATAAAATTTATTCATTTATGCACAGAAGACATAAAATTGGTGTAGGAGAAGGGGCCCAAAGTTTTATGTTGATATCGCTATTGGCTTTTGAGCTATTGCGAAAATTCGTCAGGGGGAGATATTCCCCTCCCCCCCCAGTCAATGACAGGTTAACATTGCCGTTTTACTAAGTAAGGGTTCCAAGTATGGACTTGGGCCTTCTGGCGGATGCAGACCGGCCCAAAACGTTGGTTTGAGGGGCCGTCCGACATAATTCCAAAACTCATGAGATTTAGTCTGTTTTTGTATTATGAATTGATTACAAATACAAATACTTTATAATCATACAAATACTTTGTACAAGTTGCCTAGAATTTCTTTAAAATGTGTGAATTTTCAGCCGATTTTGGTGGTTTCGGTAAAACCATGGCGCTGATAGGCTCCCTAGGATCCGTCCCTGTTCGGCCACTGGCAGATCCAGGGGGAGGGGGCATCAGGGGCAAATACACACCCCCCAACAGAAATATGTGGGGAGGGGGGGGGCATTCAATACAAGTATGATCCGCCCCACCACCCCCTCCGCGCGTTCCCAATTTATCGTAAAATTGTAAAATTGTCTTTGCAGCAGTCAAAATCCAGCTATTGACAGTCAAAAACAGGAAAATTTCGCATGACACAACTTTCACAATCGCTTATACAAATTTCGAAAATGGGAAAATGAATTCCATTAAGTGTCTGGCAGAGGCTTTCCTTGGCGGTAATTGCTGGCACTAGCGGATCCAGGGGGGGGGGGATCAGGGGAAAATGCCCCCCCCCACAGGAATCTGGGTGGAGAATTCAGTACAAGTATTCCCCCGCGCGTTCCCTGCACTGACTTCATGAAAACAGAAGTTTTTGTTCTTCTCGAGTCATTGAATTTGTTTATTTGTTTATTTGTTTATTTGTTTATTTGTGTATTTGTTTATTTGTTTATTTGTTTATTTTTTATTTGTTTATTTGTTTATTTGTTTATTTGTTTATTTGTTTATTTGTTTATTTGTTTATTTGTTTATTTGTTTATTTGCTTATTTGTTTATTTGTTTATTTGTTTATTTGTTTATTTGTTTATTTGTTTATTTGTTTATTTGGTTATTTGGTTATTTGCTAATTTGTTTATTTGTTTATTAGTTATAAAACAACCACAGGCCGAAGCCCACTTACGGCTGTAGTCAAAACACACAACACACGCATCCTCATACATTCACGCATTCATACCTAAGACATGATGACAATGACAATAAATAAGTGAACCAATATCCCACTACCCTACGCAAAAGTAGGGCACGTGACTAAAAGTCAGCACCGCTGCTCCGCCCATGGGAATCAATAACTGTCTTCACTGCATGCAAACTTAAGAAATAATTTGAAGTGTGTATGTATCCCTTGCTTTCAATGATAGACAAAACAGCGCACCTGATGCAATTCAAGCAGCTCGGTGACACTTAATCCGCGTCCCGCTGGGGGGGGGGGGGGGGGGGGCAGAATCTGCTCCCTCCCGCATTTCTCCTTGAAACCTATGATAGATATCAACGTCAAACTTTAAGTACCTGACGCTGCATAAATTATACATCTTCTGACCAAATTCCAATTAAATTGATTCTGTAGTTTCTGAGATAATGACGTTGACGTCATGTCATGCCATTTTTGGTGGAAAAATGATTAATGTTTGCACAATCGTAGAACATAGAGTTTTGAAGCAAATGGCACAACAAAACGTTAACAGAAAGGAATCCCCGAAGTTTCACGCTGATAGCGCTATTGGTTTTCGAGCTATTGCGAAAGTTCGTCAATGCAGTTCGTTTCGAAAAGTTCGGTTTTCGCCCCCCCCCGTCAATGGTGGGTTAAGGGTAAACAAAATACACGAGTATGTGGAGTCATATGTTCGTTGTACGCAATCTGTACTTTTTGCCGCTTTTGTTGTTTGTTTGACACTTCTCTGTCGCACCCGCGCAGTAAAACTTATATAGGCAGAAGATCTCTTCCTCCAGCAGTTCAAATATGATATTAACAGCATATAAATATAGTACAGAATATAAAATAGTAAATAACGCAGCTCGAATGGATGACCTCGACTCTTCTTTATAACATTTCAATCGACATGACGCCTTACCGACCCGAACCGCTTAATAGCTCTCGTTAAAGGGAAATAATGACCTTTTGATTTATTTATCTGCATTATTGTATTACACATGTATGGTATCAAATTGATCGCATCTCAATTTAAAAGTGAACTAACACCTTTTCATATTTCAAAAATTACATTTTTGGAAATACAAAATATGTACTTATATATGGTGACGATCAGTATGATCCATCACTATCTCTGGTGTGAATATTGATTTGTAAACAAGTCATAGGGCAAGAAATGCAGGAAGTGCGCCAAGAAGCGTGACAACGTCCCTGATTGGTCAATGACACAAATCGCCGACACTAAATGGGTCGCCGTTCGCGTTGGGTGCATAGATGAGCTTCCGATTTTATTGCCCTTCTTTCATTGTTCCATGACGATTTTTTTTGAAAAATGTTCCTTTTTAATGATAAGCTTAAGCCTAGTGTTATATACAGCCAGAGACAAAAGCAAACAAAACTCCTAATGTTGAAAATGCATGAACCAATTTTCAAACAGTAAGGGTCGCAACCACTAACTAGGCCGTCGTTGGGTGCATAAGTTAAAGGGAATAGGTCACCTTGGAAGTTGTCTTGAAATTCAACCATACGGTGCATCTTGAGCTCAAAACTACGAATATGACTTTGGTTTGGACAACTGATGGATAAATGTGGAGAAAGAAGTAAGTTTCTCTTCCTATTTCACGAGAAATCGTACGATGGCAGCTGACGTTCTGGCTCCGCCCCGCCCTGCCTGACGCCAAGTACAGTCTCTGACAGGGGGCCGCCGCGCCGCCCGGGCGGCTGAGCGGATATTAACGAGGCGTAATGATCAGAAACTACGTGCCAGAGAGTGTACCTGCCTCCGGTGACGAGCGTTCATGTCCCGAGCGTGGCCCGGAACAACGGACATGAAACCGGACCCACTACAGTCCTGTGCCGAAATTACTTAACGTAGGGAAGTAATTATTTCACCACAACCCATTTTTAGATCTGCTCTACAAATCTGATATCTCAGTCCAAAACCCCGTGTTAAAGGTGTCCGTTTAACTGCTAATTTGGTTGCCTTTTTATTCAATGTGTGTTGATTTGTAAGGGCAGTAAGGCACATAATCACGATAAACAGAGTGGAAGGCATATTTTATATACCATTTCGTCAAAAAGCAATACCGGATTTTGGTGAACACCGAAATTCGTTACCAAGTACTAGAGAGTACCGATCGTTTAAAGTGTGGAACGCTTATCAACTTTAACTTGAAATTTCTTCCGGTATGAATGTTTATATGTAAAATGTAATAAATTTACAATATATGTTGGTCTCGTCTGTCGATTTCAAGTGATAACTCCATTTTTGTGGGAAAAGGTCATTATTTACCTTTAACCCGCGACTTACTGGGGGGGGGGGGGCTATTTTTGCCCCCCCCCACCCCCTCCCATTATTTTGCAATAACTCCTAAACCAACACCATTATCGTCACCAAACTTGCAGTACCTCCTCTCACATCAATTCTACACATATTGTCCAAAGGAAAAATATGAGGTTATGATAGGTCAACCGAGAGTGACGTCAGAGTGACGTCATGTTCTTCGGTTTTTGTTGAAAATAATGGTTTTCGGAAAACGCTGTCAAAGGTACAATGTTTGAGATAAATTAAATTGTCTTAACCCTCGCCCTACGGGGAGGGGGGGGGGGTGATTTTTTTATCGCAATTTTGCGCGACAATTCCATCCATCGAGACTTTTTGACACGGTCAAACATTTTGTACTTGCCCTGACCTGTGACGTCATCGGTGACCCCGAGGTCAACAATATTATGTTTCCTTAGATATATTTCCCAGGGCTATCGAATGCCGTTTGATTTTTTACAATCGGTCCAGTAATTCCGTAGATCCGAGTGGGGGGGGGGGGGAGGGGAAAAAATAACCCTCGCCCAGTACGTCGCGTTATGGAATATACCCCAGTAACTCGCGGGTTAAGGGTAATCTCATTTCCTCGTTCTGATTCCAAATCCCTGTTTTGTGGCCTGATTCCTTCTAAATTATCCAGTCTACTTTTTCGTGGTAGGTTCGCAAGAGAGCCTTGACCTTTCCCCCCCCCCCCCCCCCCGTGCGCAATATCGATCCTGCAGGGTGCTAAGCCCCAGTCGCTGGCCTCAGGAGTCTGCTCGCTGGATCGTGACGGACGTGCCGACCGCCGGGCTGCCACCGCGCGTCCCTGCTCGCTCAAACTTGCCCTCGGGCACGGCACGGCAATCCGAGCGTGATGCCTCTTTGGCAGACGCTGTAGTCCGCCAACTAGCGACTGGATGATTGAACTCGTGGGTGGCTGGCGAAGAACCTTGGTATTGTCTGTATCGCATACAAAAGAAGGAATACCTACATCATTTCATATGAATGATAGGAAAGTTGGTGGTGGTCGAGTGGTCGATATTTTTATCAACGGTGCATGCACACTAAACACGCCTTTTGTGTTGCTGGTGTTTGACGTTGTTTTGCAAAATGCTTGCATGTCTAATCATTATTTAATGGAGAGGAATGTGCCATGCCCTGCACATGTCGCTTACATCTTCCCGTGCCATATTTCAATTATGGCAGCTTATGCCAGCAAATATACCTGATAAAATTATATCATTATTACTAAGTATTCGTTTTGCTATTGATCCAAGGAATGGAATGTACTTTACAAAGTACAAAGCCCTATGTACTTTGAAATGCGCCGTAACTATTAGGAGGTAAATCCTAACAGTGTCTAATGTCTTGCGCATGGTTTTACAAATATATTTTTAATGTGTTCATGAGCGTATATTTTTTTCTAATTTTGAAACGAAGCAGGACTAGAAAAACAACGTACCCAGCTAAGCGAGTTGCCGGAGTTGATCACAATCTGGTGGTATTACGTAAATTGCTGGAGGCCTGATACCTTAAGTTGAACAATATCGCAGTTGTCAATACGCTGTGCAACTTGCCATTAACTCCTACAATGTGGTCAGTGATTGGCTTCTTACCGAGTTGTCAATCTCGGGATAATACTCACCAATCCATCTGCAGCTCTTCGACAGTCTGTCGGGGCTGAGAGCGCCTCCCAAGCTCGTGCGGTGCACCGAGCCTCACGACTCGTCAAGGTCCTTTGAAATATTACGGAAAGCTTAGTAGGTCAACGGCTGTTATGGCCTGGCCCTCGGCCCGCTACCGGCAGAATTCTGGACGGCCTGTACCTACCTCTTTGGCCTACATTTACCTATATATTTTTACATTTACATTTACCTACATACTCTTTGTCCTCGTTTGACCTATACACAGGACAAATAGCCGAAGCGCTTTCAGCAATTTGCATTGCATTTGCAATTAGACCTAAAATTCCTCGTGATATTTTTTTCGCGTGCTGTTATTATTAACCCGCGCAATGCAGGGGCTTTGTGCCGAACACGAACTGCGGGGGGAGGGTGATTTCCGCCCCCCCCGTGAGATCTCGAAAACTAAGCTACGTAGCGACAAGTAAAAAACGTCATTTGATAGCTGGATACAAGTTCTATCGAAAGTATTCAGTATTGTTTTAGTTCAGGTCAAAATTGAGGTCACCAGAGGTCATCAAAGGTCAAAATTTCCAGTTTTTCCTCTTTCAGGACATCGCACCAGAAATTCCCATATATCTTGGAAACGATGCTAGTTAGAAACAAACGGAAAAAAGAAAACGCCAGCCATTTAAATTTTGAATTGACGAAGTGTCCTCAAAATTGATCTCAGGTCAATATTTGAGGCTCCAGAGGTCAAAAAAGGAAAAATGCTGTTTTTTATTGCTTTTCGCTATTTACTTTTTACTTAATCAAAATAACAAAAACTGTTTACGCCATTGTGTTTGTCTCGTCAAGGCGCTTCGAATTATATACATGTTGATCTTGTTAAGTGAACTTAAATTTTTGACCTCAGGTCAAGGTCAAGTTAAGACCCAAGTAGGGCATTTTGCATATGGGAAGACGTGTCTCGACGAGACAAACACATTGATGTCTGTTTTATTTCTCTATCTTCATTATGTCGGGAGTTATTTACAAAAAGTGATGGTGACCTCGCATGACCTCAAATGACCCCATAGGAGTACCTGAACAAAAATTACACTTGGATCATCAATAATATCCCATAATAACATGATCCAGAAGTAATTGGACTTATATCATGCATATCCTTGAAATAGGAAGCATTTGTATATTTCCCCATTTACTTATTATGGGAGGTTACGAAATTGACCTGACCTTAGATCACTGATATCAAAATTCCGAGATACAAGAGTTGTAAGTACTGATACCCTCATGACATCCTGTAACTTTCAAACTGATCGGTAACAAACTCGGCTTTGGCACAACTGCAAACATTTTTGGAGGTGGGGTCACTTGACCTGGTCTGGTGACCTAACCTGAGATGACCCGAGGTTATTTTTTTCTTCAAAGTGTGCGCAATTGATATCCTAACAGGTGTGCCGAAACCCGGTGGCGCTGCACGCCGCCGTTTTTTCGCTATCTGCGAAAAACCTGAAGGGGGGGGGGCGGAAATCAACCCCCCTGCAGTGCGCGGGTTAAAGCGCTTCGGCCGTAAACTTG
Source organism: Chirona hameri (assembly GCA_036785665.1). NCBI lineage: Eukaryota > Metazoa > Arthropoda > Thecostraca > Balanomorpha > Balanidae > Chirona > Chirona hameri. Next base: position 24,770 of record JAXIVJ010014828.1, read on the forward strand.
GAGTGGAACGAGGCACAGTTGCTGTTGATTGTCTGGCCTAATTCGAATGTTTAGCTATTCCCCGATAGTATAATGTGAGCAAGAGTAGTTGAGTTTGTCAAGGCGTGGCCCAGCAACAACCGGTTGGATGTGCGTAAGCTGGGATGTCCTCGGCCCGTCTGCCGGTAGCGGGCCGAGGGACAGGCCATAACAGCCGTTAACCTTCTAAGCTTTCCGTAATATTTCAAAGGACCTTGACGCGTCGTGAGGCTCGGTGCACCACACTTAACTAGCAACGACTGTTCTCGAACAAATTTCAGTCAGTGTAGGTGAAAACAATATGTCTGCCAGCAGCAGCCTCCGATATACAACAAACGTAAAACATTAGAGGATACATTTTAGAATCAAGAAGGAACTATACCGCATTAACAATAATATTGTTTTTCGTAAAATACCAAGGCATCATCAGAGGCAATAAGCACCTCGAACTTCACGCTGCCAAGCCGAGCCCAATTGGGCTCGGCTTGGCACGTAACGTTTGAACGCTTAACGTTTGCACGCTTGGCACGGCTTGGCACGCTAATACACGTTAACCTGTATTAGCTTAGCCGCTAACTTTGTGGCACATTAGCGAATTTTCTTGCGTGCTGTTAAATTACTGTGTAATAATTTCAAAGCAAGTAACACGATCTCGATATTATGGTTTTAGGTAGCCAAGCCGTTGTGCGTGCAAGGCGACTTGAGTGCTCGAATTGGTTAAATAGCTGATCAGTGACCACGGGTCACGGGCGGACTTCGAGTGCATTCCTTCTCTATTCACTTGTGCTAGATCGACATATAGCACGCTATTTCTAACATATCGAACAAACGCCAAATATTCAGGTGGCACCAGCCAGCATCACTGAGCAGCTATGATTGTCGTATGACCTATATTAGTCAAAGCACGCACGCTCCCATCCAAGTGTTATTGTCATTGCAGTCATCCTCACCAAACCCTGTGACACTTATTCAAAATTACCTTCTCTCTCATCACTATCTTACATGCAGGACTGAGTGGAAGACATGCTTTACCGCGGGAAACCTCATTCCGGCTTTCAGGTTGTAGCGGTCATTGACCGGTGCACACCAGACCGACAAAGACCCGCCCGCTGCTCCTACCTTGCCGTGAGGGGACCGCCGCCACCGCCGCCACCGCCGCCGCCGCCGCAGCAGCGCGGGGTGCGTCGCGCGGCGTCCGCCCTCGTCAGCCGCCGCCTCACCAGCCGTCGCCGTCGACGCGCCAGTCGCCGTCGGTCGCCGTTCGTCGGTCGTCGGTCGTCGGTCGCGGGTGGTCGTGGACCGGAGCTCGTGCTCTCGGCAGCTCGGACCCCGGCGCCGCCCTGCCGCCCGGCTGAAGGAGCCATGCCCTGCTGAGAGAGCCTCGGCATGGGATCTGCGGACGCGCCGCCGCCGCCGCTGCCGCCGCCGCTGCTGCTGCTGCTGCTGATGGTGCTAGGCATCTGCAGTCTGCTCGGGCCAGGTCATGCATTGCCGCAGGCCAAATCAGCAGGTCAGTACTGTGTTGACCAGATATAGACCCAACAGCAGAGGTGCAAAAACCTTCCAACTCGCCAACGAGCGTTTGTGACAACAACCGCGTGATATCATCTGACAAAGTGACAAATTCTGGCTAAAAAGACCGATTTCCACAATTCAAGTTACTTCGATGATTCCGTGTCCAATTTGACACGCGTGAAATTCTGCCACAAAAGCAGTCGCTGATTGGTCCAAAGAACACTGTGAGCATGTTCTGAACACAATTATTTCGACACAGCCCAATATGTGCGCCATAGTCGCCGCAATATTTTTGTTTTCGGAGGAAGCAAAATCCTTCCAATTTTGTGCCACCCGTGTGACAGTCCTATGTTAAAGACCATTGGGCGATTGAGTTCGTTGGAAGCGTTGGTGAGAGTTGGTGTGACAGGCTGTGAGCGTGACAGGCGCCGTGTTGGGGCGGTTGATGGTGGACATGGGACCAGATATATCTGAGCGTGATGATCAGGCAGCGCCAGGACCTTTTCGCGTGCCTCCGTACCGTCAAAAGATGCGTTGCAGGTATTCTGGGTGCAGTTATAATGGATAGAAACGTTCATTCAAGAGACATATTGGAGTGAAACATGGAGGCTTGCTGATCAAGTATAATAATGATTTGTTTTACCATGGTGGACGTTGGCGACAAGGTGACATGGCGACAAGGCTTGACAAGCCGACAAGGCTTGACAAGCCGGCAAGGCTTGTCAAGCCAACAGGTCTGACAAGCCGACAAGGCTTGTCAAGGTGACTATGTTAGCTCTACTCTATTCTAAAGTTCTGTGCCAACATAGACTGATTGGAATGGGGAGTATAGCGCCATCATTGTCCAGTGTGTATCTAGCTGGTAAATATATTAATTTTAGAAACAAATACATAAATAATTCTGATTCGTCTAATGTTTTTCTTGTAAAATATTTTCCTTATTTCGATTATATTTCTATAGAACCAATCAAACAAACATTTCAATTGAACACATATATGAAACACCTGGTCTGTGTAAACAAATCAGCTTCATGATCAATGATTTACCAGGTCAGCAAGAACATAGGTTAAGGTAGATACTTTATACTTACCTGAAAATCACTCAGGCAATACCTACTCACTGAAAACAAAATTACGAAGATGCCTACATTTCAATGGTTTGGTTTGCTTTGTATTTAAGTCCCAGAATTGTCTAAAAATATTGTGACAATCATTGTCAGCCTAATGGTTTACTTTATGGCTCTATAGCTCGATATGTCATCGGCCTAAAATAAATTTTTAAAAATAATTTATGAAGTTAAGTGATGTTTTCGAGAGAGATAAAAAAAATATTACCACCGTTTTCAGCAGCACTTGCCACTTACTTCATATATTCAACTGCAACCGGCGTATATTTGACATCTTTCAGAAAGGTGAAAGATTCCTTTATAGCGAGTATTGTGAGCCTTGTCTCACACCTTCATCTGATAATGTGACCAGTGGCGTATCCAGGGGGGGGGGGGGGGTATGAGGTTATCAGGCGCTGATCCAGGATTTCGGTCAGGGGGCTTACAAAAAGTTGCGCCCTACGGGCGCGTTTGTATGGCGCGAAATGGGCGCGACCCGGGCTCAGGGGGGGGGGGGGGGGGAGGGGAGGGAGGGGCCTAGCGCCTCCCCTGGATCCGCGCCTGGTTATGGCCCCCTGAGGAAAACACATTTACACTAGATAAAATGAGATTATCTGACGACCCGATCCCCCTCCCCCCCCCCCCCCCCGGCGGTCAACAACATGTGAGGAGCGAAATTTGTTTCTACCACCGACGTGCCCCCCCCCCCCCTGATAAAAATCATGGCTACGTGCCTGCGTGTGACACTTTATTTGTGTTGTCAGAAAGTTTGTGACAGACCGAAAGGTTTTTGCACCTCTGCACAACAGTATAAGGAGTTCATTGATCATTTTCGGAAGCGCTTGTACTCATATGTGGAAAGAATCTGCTTTCATTGCAAAACATAAGGAAACATAAGTTCGATGTTTTCGATGTGTTCTATTTCGATTCACTCAACCAAAAGCTTGTTAAATATTGGATCTGCCTTTACCGTCTATGCTTTGAACCCTTACGGATCAGGTACAATTCTTCTTAAAAGTGATTTTTTTAACACAAAATGGGACTTGCGGACGACAATTTCGGTTTTACGCTGTGCTATTTGGCCTAGTTATGGTGTCGGGGTTACCGCATTATCGATCCTGCCATTCCGTGGAAATGTGTCAGGCTGATTACGAATTATGAATTATGATTAAAATGATTACGAATGAACGCACTGCGCTTGACGGACTCATAATTTATGAAAATGTTTCACAAATTGTACTTGGATGGCTGACAGAGATGCACACTTTGTAATGAAGATAAGCTATACGTGGAATGTGTGCAGCAATAATGTAATTGGTGTCTAATTTAAGCATAGATGTATTAATTTCATTCACATACGAACAAATCGATGTTATTGCAAAGTTTGATTTTCCAACATGATTGCAGATCCCAATTTCGTAGACCATGTTGGCTTTTGACGTGTCAAATAACCAGTCATGCTATAACTTTAAAAATGGCATTTAAGCATTCAGGCCAAAGAAAAAGAAAACATATTATCCTGCTGTTGACTAGCGTCTCGGCCAACGCAATCGAATGGGGCGGGGGAGGGGAAAGGGGGGGGGGGTGATTAATGTCTCCCTCTTAGCTTCTTAGATCTGATCCATATATTCAGTTGCTTGCTCTCAAGAAGGAACCTGATGTATTTCCGTTTTCTTTGTGGTAAATCAATCGGCAATTTGCTGACCATTAAGTTCATATGTTTTTTTTGTAATGGTTTGACGAAACTTGACTTATTATTTCGAAGGACTGACAGCTGTGGACGGGGGCAACCATCGTCCGACCCAGGGGCTGAGTCGCAGTTGGGACATCCCGCGATGGACGGGGGTAACCCAGGGGCTGAGTCTCAGTTGGGACATCCCGCGGTGGACGGGGGTAACCCAGGAGCTGAGTCGCAGTTGGGACACGTCAGAGGAGCCGGCCCGATCTTTAAAAGGTCTCGGTCGCGTGTCGAGCTGGCCCGGTCATTAGGCGAACAGGGCAGCTGACACGGGATCCAGTTCAACAGCTCCGCAATTCACCTTTATGGGGTCTTCACCATGGTGGTGTTTAATCTGCCGATGATGCTTTCAGATCGTGGTCGTGATCGTGTAATAAAACCGAAGGACTTTAATATGTAGCCTTATATTTGTTGACACTGGTGAGAAAGCTTTCGACAAATCAACCTTACCCCACCGTCTGTCATTGGATTTCGACATGCTGATGTGAAGTAATCTCACATCGAGTGTGCAACCGGTATTTGGATGCGGTTTTTGGTGACGATTTGTGAAGTGTGGAGATTGGTATACAACTGTGCCCGTGATTTGATCCCTACTGTGTTGTGGCGGACTATCCGAGTATCTGTCTACAGTCATCGTCGGTGCTGCCGCACATCTGACCTGCCACTTCCGAAAACACAGATATCTCACAGAGCAGTATTAGCGTACCTCCAACCATAAGTGACCGGCTGGGAGACAGTCAGCAGTGACCGGCTGGGTGCCAGTGCTGGTCAGCAGTGACCGGTGGGAGCCAGTGCTGGTCAGCAGTGACCGGCTGGGTGCCAGTGCTGGTCAGCAGTGACCGGCTGGGAGCCAGTGCTGGTCAGCAGTGACCGGCTGGGTGCCAGTGCTGGTCAGCAGTGACCGGCTGGGGAGCCAGTGCTGGTCTGCAGTGATCGGCTGGGAGCCAGTGCTGGTCAGCAGTGACCGGCTGGGAGCCAGTGCTGGTCAAGCAGTGACCGGCTGGGAGCCAGTGCTGGTCAGGCAGTGACTGGCTGGGAGCCAGTCAGCAGTGACCGGCTGGGAGCCAGTGCTGGTCAGCAGTAAACGGCTGGATGCCAGTGCTGGTCATCAGTGGACCGGCTGGGAGCCAGTGCTGGTCAGCAGTGACCGACTGGGAGCCAGTCAGCAGTGACCGGCTGGGTGCCAGTGCTGGTCAGCAGTGACCGGCTGGGAGCCAGTGCTGGTCAGCAGTGATCGGCTGGAAGCCAGTGCTGGTCAGCAGTGACCGGCTGGGAGCCAGTGCTGGTCAGCAGTGACCGGCTGGGAGCCAGTGCTGGTCAGCAGTGACTGGCTGGGAGCCAGTCAGCAGTGACGGCTGGGAGCCAGTGCTGGTCAGCAGTAAACGGCTGGATGCCAGTGCTGGTCAGCAGTGACCGGCTGGGAGCCAGTGCTGGTCAGCAGTGACCGACTGGGAGCCAGTCAGCAGTGACCGGCTGGGTGCCAGTGCTGGTCAGCAGTGACCGGCTGGGAGCCAGTGCTGGTCAGCAGTGACCGGCTGGGAGCCAGTGCTGGTCAGCAGTGACCGGCTGGGAGCCAGTGCTGGTCAGCAGTGACCGACTGGGAGCCAGTGCTGGTCAGGCAGGTGACCAGCACTGGCTCCCAGCACCGGCTGGATGCCAGTGCTGGTCAGCTGGATGCCAGTGCTGGTCAGCAGTGGCGGCTGGGAGCCAGTGCTGGTCAGCAGTGACCGGCTGGGAGCCAGTGCTGGTCAGCAGTGACCGGCTGGGTGCCAGTGCTGGTCAGCAGTGACCGGATGGGAGCCAGTGCTGGTCAGCAGTGACTGGCTGGGAGCCAGTCAGCAGTGACCGGCTGGGAGCCAGTGCTGGTCAGCAGTGAACGGCTGGATGCCAGTGCTGGTCAGCAGTGACGGCTGGGAGCCAGTGCTGGTCAGCAGTGATCGGCTGGGTGCCAGTGCTGGTCAGCAGTGACCGGCTGGGTGCCAGTGCTGGTCAGCAGTGACCGGCTGGGAGCCAATGCTGGTCAGCAGTGACCGGCTGGGAGCCAGTGCTGGTCAGCAGTGACCGGCTGGGAGCCAGTGCTGGTCAGCAGTGACCGGCTGGGAGCCAGTGCTGGTCAGCAGTGAACCGGCTGGGTGCCAGTGCTGGTCAGCAGTGACTGACTGGGTGCCAGTGCTGGTAAGCAGTGACCGGCTGGGAGCCAGTGCTGGTCAGCAGTGACCGGTTGGGTGCCAGTGCTGGTCAGCAGTGACCGGCTGGGTGCCAGTGCTGGTCAGCCAGTGACCGGCTGGGTGCCGTGCTGGTCAGCAGTGACCGTCTGGGAGCCAGTCAGCAGTGACCGGCTGGGAGTCAGTCAGCATTGACCGGCTGAGAGCCAGTCAGCAGTGACCGGCTGAGAGCCAGTCAGCAGTGACCGGCTGGGAGCCAGTGCTGGTCAGCAGTGACCGGCTGGGTGCCCATTATCGTCATCGATAACCGTTTGGGAGCCCATCATCGTTACGCTCGTCGCCGGGACAGAGATTCTTCGTCCCACATGTCTGCCTTATGACTAATAACGATGCTGATTGGCAGCGAAGTTCGCTGACTTGTATTGACATTTAGCTCAAAGTGGAACCAGCAGAAGCGTTCAAGCTCGTCATAGTTCGTATTGATCGTTGACAGATCGAGCCATCATCCCCGCAATTTCATCCCCGAATTTCGTTTGAGCTGTTCTGTTAAGTCTTGTACAACGTCTTGTGTAAAATGTCAGGTGTGGATTACTCAGAGCGTCGACACCGGTTGTGTCCAAAGTTAATTGGATGTAAATGATATTTTGTCAAAGGCTTAATGAATATATAATAAATAATGTATTAATTATTTATATATAATATAAGATTAACCCTCGCCCAACGGGGATCGTTTCTCACCTTCGCCCCACGGGGGGGGGCTGAGAGCCCCCTCCCCTTGTTAACTTCCAAACCAAAGAACATAAAGCAATGCGGTAAGCAGCATGTTGCCTGTCATGAGAGGAATCTAACAGTATGCAACTTTTAGGTTTCAGGTCAACGGGTGCCCTTCCAGGTCAAGTGAATGACCTAAGATCGACCACGTCCAAAAATAGCGATTTTGCTCTGTCCGTCGTCATTACCAAAGTGATGAGTATAAAACGATTTGGTTAGCGTCAAAATGTTGGTCGTGGTATTAGCTATCTGACAAATGTATCGATGTTTAGGTCTGGGCCAGTTAATGACCTCTTAGGTCACGGAACTCGTCACCATAGATGATAATTGCTATGCGATTTGCATTACAGCACATGTGCGAAGCGCTTAGTAATTAGTATAACTTCCGAACGGAGAGAGATAAAGAGACACCGTAAAAAGTAACATGTTGCTTGTCATAAGGAAAATCCAAAGGCATCCCATTTTGAGTATTTAGGTCAACTGGTGACCTTTGGGGTCAGGTCAATAAACCTTTGGGGTCTGACATGACCTTGACGAAAAGGTCATAGGTCACGATCTAATTGTCGTATACACTTCAAATTTTGATAGGATACGTATAATTGTTGCACACTTAGCTACTGAACATTTCAGCAAGATTCGCCGCCTGTGTAAAAGTTATTCAAGAAAAACCCCAGGGGGGGGGGGGGGGCTGTTACCCCCCCCCCCCGTAGGGCGAGGGTTAACATGATGAAGGGATTTATGGTACACACAAATTTCATCGGATAATGAGGTAGAAGTTTAAATAAAACATGGCGAAGTATTTTAAAATAGGGGATAGCGGGGCAAAACAAACACCATAACTTTACAAAAAAAAATACAGAGCGCTGATCAGTTGCCCCAGAAAATCCGCAACTCGTTAATTTTGAAGGCTGTGTTCCATTGCCCATCTCTGGTAAAATCGATAGCGCGATGATCATTGATGAAAGAATATGACGTTGAAAAACATAAAGCGATGTTTCTTGTCCATTTTGCCCCATGCTTGGGGCAAAACGGACCATCTTTCGGGCAAAATCAACTCAATAACGGGTAACTAATTTTATGTTTCCGATCATTCTTCATATCCTTTTTTGATTGAGGAGGCCTTTTGTCATTCATACCTAACAGCATCTTCCTATAGGAATTTGCATTACAAATATACCTTGTTTCGGATCAAGCGTGTTACTAGAATGGGGAGCAAGAATGTCTGACTTC